>JADKXX010010826.1:0-13013 GCA_017310255.1 Butorides virescens | reverse complement strand
CCAAAGGTCTCCATCAGTCAGTGGACGCTTTAATTTCTTGGTATTTTAGTGGGAGCAGCCAGGGAGCAGGGAGTGAGGACGTGGAGTCGGAGACAGATCTCCCTGTCTTGCCCAACACCAGTGTCTCCACGCTGGGAGCTGGAGGAGCGGGGTCCTGGCCCCATCTGGGGGTCCTGCGGTGAATGAGGAGCCTTTTTCTCCTCTGAAGGCAACGGTGCTTTTCTTGGCCTCTGGAGAGGTCTGGCATGGGGTACGTGCAGGAGCCTGGGGTTTGCCTCCTTCTCTGAGGACTTCTGCACCCTCCTGGAGCCCAGCGCGAGGGCTGGAGGCTCAGGGGCTGCGGGGGCTCCCTGGAGCTCCATAAGCTTTGGAGTCTCCCAGTCCAAAACCACCCCCAGTGCTTCACATCCCCATTGCCCAATTATTTGGGTTTTTTTTTTGTCCCACGCTCTTCTGGCCTGTCCAGTAGCCTGAACACCGCCGCGGTCAGGAGGAGACAACCCCGAGGAAGGGGGACGATGCCGGGGGAGGTTTGGTCCTCGCCTCCTTGCAGCCACCAAGCCCCACGCCGCAGAGCAGCGCCGCGGGACGGGCGGCAGCCGCAGGCTTTGCCTCCAGCCGCCGCTGTCAGCGTGCTGGGGTTCTGGCAGCAGCCGGCCCGGGGGGGTCGAGCTGGTCCCCTGCGAGGTCTGGAGCAGGAGCAGGCGGCTCCCGGTGCCAGGCACCCTCTCCCGCGCAGGCTTTCCCGGGGCGTTCTGCTCGGGAAGCCCATTGTAATCGTTTTCCAGCACCAGCGCTCCCCCTCGGAGTGACTGTGCTAATGAGATGGTGGAGGAGCTGTCAGCCGCCCCCTTCCCCATGCTGCCACTACAGGCAGCTGCCTACACATGTGTAGTAATTACAGAGGGAGACGGAGGCTGCTGGCACCTTCTGCCAACGTGCTCCCACCTTCCCCGGGGCTGATTCACTGGCGTGGACCCCGTCGTAGCGGCGCAGCTGCTGGGCAGGGGGGGTGAGACCTCGTGGGCGCAGCATCAGGCCCCTGGGTGGGGTGGGAGCACCTCGCCAGGAGCCGCCACCAGCCCCCCCCCCCCCCCCCCCCCAAGCTCTGCTCCCCCCTTGTGCGGGGCTGCCTGCTCGCAGAACGGAGGGACTGGCAACTCTGCCTTCCCCCGAAGACAGATCTGTCTCGTTTATGACAGATCAGGTTATTGCTGTTTACAGGGTAACCTCCATTTCATTTTAAACCCGCTTCTTCTCGTGGAAGATCGTTTTGCCACGGTGCATGGAGAGCTCCGCGGTTGAGGAGGTGTTTGCTTCGAAGCACCCCGAACTCGAAGCCCGTCTTGCACAAATGCAGGCGCAATTCCCGCGAGCCGTTGGCTGCACATCAGCTGTAATCAATGTTGTTGCCGGCGTAACAGCCTCTCGCTTCGTTATCTCCCAGTCCGGAGGGAAGGGGAGAGAATCCTGCTCAAGTGAATCAGAAGGGAAACTGTGGGTGGCTGGGTGCGCTTGGCAGCGGCGGGGCGATGCGGTGCGGCGGGAGGAAGGAGCTGGCCCCCGGCGTCGGCCCGCGCCGCTCCCGAGCTCCATGCGCTGGGCTCTCGCCGTCTGCTCCCCACATTGGGGCTCCCCACACCCCAAATGGGGAAACCTTTGGCTGGGCGCCGGGGCTCTGAGCCCACTGGGGCGGTCGATGGCACCGCTGCCATCAGCAGCAGCGCCCTGCTCCCACGGGCGGTGGGTTCTGTGCACCTGTGTTCATAGAGTCATAGAATATTTTGGGTTGGAAGGGACCCCGAGAGGTCATCTAGTCCAACCCCCCGTGTTGCGGGAGGGTGGGTCAGGCTCTGCAAAATTCCTTTCCCAGCAATGACCGCGGAGGGTGGCAGGGCGGAGGCCAGCCTTGTCGTCCCGCCGGGGCCCAGGGCTGTGATGTTTTTGCAGGGCAAGGTGCTTTTTGCCAGCGTTGTGTCTCCATGGGCATCTTGGCTCTGCGGCCGGGTCCGTGTGAAGCCAGGCTTTGTGCCAGCCCGGCCGCGGCGTGGTGGGTTTGGCTCCGGTGCGGCGCTGGGGTGGTGATGCGGGGCTGCCCGCCGCTCCGGCATACTGGGCTGGGAGGGTGGCTCTGACCTCTGGTGCCTCTCCAGACTGTTGGGACTTGTGTGTTATAAGTCGGGTAGCCCCTCGCTTGCCTTGGGTACCCCGGATCGTTGCTCCCCCAGGATGGAGGCAGCCGCCGGCTTTGCCTCCAGTGCCTTGCTGCGTTGTGGCTGCTCGTGGCTACGGCTTCGCTCCCGTCCCGCTGGTGTTGGGGGGCAAGGCATGGGCCAGCGCCACCAAACCCCTCCTGTGCCGAGCCCTTGGAGCTGAAGCCTCCGGGCCCCTTGGTGCCAGGTCTGTGGGGAAGAGGCTGGGGGATCGTCCCGGCTCGGCAGCGGGGACCCCAGCCCCTCCCCGGGGGCCGGGTCTGCCTTGCAGGGGTGACCACTGCTGGGTACTGATGAGGTGTCCCCCAGCGGGTGCTGCGTGCCAAGGGGCTCCCTACGCTCCCCAGGTCCCCGTCCCGGTGTCCTTCAAGCCCGGAGCGCGATGACAAAGAGGTTCGGACCCTGAAACTTGGGTCCCTTCACCCTCTGGCGTGACAGCTGGTAGAAATGAAGTGGCTTTAGAGGCGGACCCTGCTTTTTTCCCCTCGGATTCCCTTGTTCCTGAGCAATTTCTCCTGTCAAGGTTGTGCCGAGCCGCCTGGCGCTGGGGCAGGACCTTGTGAGAGCCCTTGCTGGAGGACGAGGGCTCGGGCGTGGGGCGAGTTTTGGGCGCGCGGGGCTCGCCGGGGGCGAGGGAGGGGACGCGCGCTCCGTCAGCAGCTCGGGTTGTGAAACGCTGCCGCCGCGTTGTGCGTTACGGTACACCGCAACGCCCGGGACGGCGGCGGGACGGGGGTGTTCCCAGCGGCAGAGCTGCAAGGTGGGTGTGTTGTAAGCAATTAAAATGAGCCCCGCTAACGAGTCCGGCGAGGCTCTCCTCCCAGCAGAAACTTGGCTCTTGAAACTCCGGGGCTGCCTGCTGGTGGCACGGGGCGAGCCGGGCTGCGGGCAGCGCCAGGGTTTGTTTGGGCATTAAATATTGATATCGAAATAATGAAGGGCATTGCTGGAGCGGGGCCGACCCATTTAGGAGCAAAACTTCCTTATAGCTGAGGCGCTCCTGCAAGTGTGAGTGTGGCATGGTGGGAGGTCCTGTGGCTCGTCATGGTCACGTAATGTCCCGCTGTCACCCCCAAGTCTCCTGGGAAAGCCGTGGGTGCCGGGCTGAGCCCACGCCACTGCGCAGCATCAGGCTTGGAAGGAGCCGTTTTGCCTCTCTGCGAGGAATGGCACTAGGAGACCACTGAACTTGGGGGGGTTTAGCTCAAAGCCCCTCACTTGTGGTTGCTGAGGTGTCCAGGACGTCCCCGGTGAGCGCTGCACAGGCTGGGGCACAAACGAGCGCCCCTGCTTTTTATTTTGCTCTGTATCCAGTTTTAGGAGCTCCCTGGGAGGCTGCGGGCACGGACCTGGGGAGAACCGTGCAGCCTGGTTTTCAATTTTCATTTGAGGAGCCCTTAAGGTGCAGCCCTTGCCTACGCAGGGGAAACCTGACGTGACCCGGACCAGCTCTGTTTCCAGCTCGTTGGTGGGGGGGGACTTCCACGGGTGGGCTGTCACGGCGTCGGAGCCGCCCGTGGACCCTTGCTGTAGTGTGGAGTGCACCCAGAGGGGACAGGCAGGGACCTTATTTTCCGTTGCCTCTTCCCCCCCCCCCCTCCCCGATTCGGCAGGACTATGTCCTGGAGACCTCGTGCTTTGCATTAGTTTGGTTTTTGGCAGCTGACGAAAGCCGTGCCAATCCCAGAGAGCTGAGCGGCATTACCCAGGGAATTCAGCGCAGTGGAACAAAGCAAAGCCCTTTCAACCTTTCGCTGCCAGGTTTTTTTTTTGTCTGTGTTTTTCTAAACTCTGCCCAGGCGGCGCGGGGAAGGCAAACAACTTGTGGGTGGTGCTGATGGAGCAAAATTTGAGGGAGAGTGAGGTTGGCTTCCATTAGCAGAAATTTGCTGAGTATCGGCTTTGCTGTAGCGTCCTGCGAGCCTGGCTTCACCTCCCAGCCCCAGGGTGGCCCTGCCGAAGCCTGGGGGGGGGGCATCCTCTGCCCTCCTGGGGGGCAGCTGGGGTGGGGGGGGCATCCTCTGCCCTCCCGGGGGGTGGCTGGGGTGGGGGGGGCATCCTCTGCCCTCCTGGGGGGGTGCATCCTCCGTCGGTGCTCCCTGCAGGGTGACAGGGGCAGTTGCAGCACCTCGCCGGCCGCCGCGGGCGGGTGAAGCGATGGCCTGGGGAGCACTTTCCGTGCCATAAATACATTTGGTTTTTTCAGAATCCCTCCTTAGCAGGCGGGGGCTCTCCAGCTGCTCACCCGCAGGGGGATGCGGAGGTTGTGTTGGCTCTGGAGCCATCTCCCCTTCCCACCCCGGGCGTGAGAAAGCAGCTTGAAAAACTCCATTTTATTATTATTTTTTTTTTTTAATCGCCGTAGTGCAGAGCCCTTTTCCAGTGCCCTCGTCCTGCCCAGCTGCGTTTGTTGGAGCCTCCAGACAATGTCTTAAAACCCACTCGCTTTCAGCAAACTTCCTCCTAAGGTTTTGTTAATTTTATTTGGCTGGCAAAGAGTTGCCTCTCCCCCCACCTTTCAGCTGATCAGTGGGAACCTCTGGGGGCTTTTTGCTTTATTTATTGCTCCCAAAGGGCTGTTGTTGGGGGGTGGGGGGCAGGATCCTGCCCTGAGCAGTGCCGGCAGCTGCCGGGGCTGAGTCGTGCTTTGGTTCTCCCCAGTTTGGGGAAGATGCGCTGACTTTTGGAAGGGGATTTCTGTGCCGCCGTGCCCATCCCCACAAGATCCGCAGCTCCAGAGGGCGGCTCGGCTGCCGCCAGCCTCCGGGCACAGCGCTGCCCTCCTGGGGGCCGCTCGCCATCGCTGCCATCTGCGCCCGCTCCGTGGATCCTATTCCATCCCTTACCCGCTAAGCGTTGTGCTTCGGGAAGATATGTTTACACAGGCGCTGCTGCAAAAGTAATTTTATTTATATATACGTGTATACATACATATACATAACCGCTTACTGCACTCAACCTAGCAAACTGTTTAAAAAAAAAAATCCCTTCCCCGCAGAAATTCTGCCAATATTTCTTCTGCACAAATGTTATTCAGCCTCAGACTGAGCTTGAGCATGGTGGAGGCTGGGTCCCCGTGTCCCCAATGTGGGCAGCAGCACGCACCCCCCACGTCCCTGCCATGGGCAGTGTGTGTCCCCCATGTCCCAGCTGTGGGCAGCGTGTGTCCCCCCTGTCCCCGTGTGTCCCCTGTGTCCCCAGGTCCCCGCCGGGGGCAGCGTGTGTCCCCCATGTCCCCACCATGGGCAGCAGCACTCCCCATGCTTCCAGCCAGTTCATGGGATAATGCAAGTGGATTTTTTTTTTTTTTTTTTTGACTGAAGCTAAACGTGATGTGGGAAGGACGGAGCAATCCTCACCGGTGTTAATTAGCTCCTGTGCAATTGTCCCCTGCAATTAGGGAACACCACTCGCTGCCTGCCTCGCTGCTGCAGGTTCATTTTCTCCTTTCAAGCCGAGCGTGTTCACCAAACCGCCCGGTGCTGCTCCGAAGCAGCTTCCCTGTGCACAGCCTCGCTGCGCAGCTTGACCCGCGGCATTAATTAGCAGTCAGGTTTCTCGTTAGCCTCGTGCTTGCCTGCCGGATCTTTGGGAATCATCTTCTGCCCTTTGCAGGGCTGCGTGTGGTGCTGTGGGACGGACCCACGAGCTGCTGGTGGGATCTTGGCTTGGGTTGGGGCTCCGGTCTCGGAGCAGCCGTCCTGAACCCCCCGCTCCAGCCGGGAGCGGGGCCGCTGCTGCGTGCTCCTCGGAGGATCAACAGGATTCATCCTGCCAATAAATACCAGCACCTTGGTGATGCCCCCCTGGGATAATGTCCTCGGCACCGGCCTCCGAGCTGGTGTCCCCTGTGGGTCCCTGCTCGCTGAAATGAGAGAACGGCTCTTTCGGGCCGGGGGAAGGCACTGGCTGAGCCTTGCACGCGTGAACCCACAGAAGAAAATTAAACTGTCACACTTCCCAAGGGCCAGGCAGCAGGAACTCGGGATAAAAATGCCTCAGGCAGAAAATGAGCTTTATAGTGTTTGGCCAGCTTCGGATGAGGTGACAGATGCTTAATCAGCTTACGCGCCGTAAGTGTCTGTCGTCGGCCCTCCCCTTCCTGGGATGGGGCGCTGCCAGCAGCATGGAGGGGTGCAGAGCCCTTGCTTTTGGGGGGATCGCCCGTGCATCCCCACTCGGGGTCCGGGGGGATCGCCCGTGCATCCCTGCTCAGGATCCGGGGGGATCGCCCGTGCATCCCTGCTTAGGATCTAGGGGGATCACCCGTGCATCCCCACTTGGGGTCCCCGGGGACATCTGAGCATTAAACTTCCCTTTCTGGCGGTACCCGTGGTGGGAGGTGGTCGGGGCAGGGTGAGGGGCTGTCCCCGCAGTGGGGCAGGGGCTCAGGACCAGCTCCAGGGCTGCTCTGCTTGGTCTGGAGGTCACATTTACGGGGCAAGAATGGAGATTTTTTTTTTTTTTTTGTGGTCTCTTCCGTAGCTGGGCTGGGAATCGGTGTCTGGTTTTAGAGATGCTATCGGTGCCGGGGATTGAATGGCTCTGGCAAGGGGGGTTGGTAGCCACCGTGCCAAACGTACAAAGAGCCCTTCTTCTTTGTGATCCGATTATTCCTCCCCCCCCCCCGCCCATGTTTAAATAAGGACCTTAAAGCGAGGGAGGGAAAGCCGTCAGACAGTGCTGCTGGTGTTCACCGCCACCCTAATTTATGCATTTCTAGGCAGGTGGAAAGTGACACCAAGCGCTTTGAGACCGAGGTGTAATTCCTGGCACATGGCTTCAGCCGTGGCTGCCACCAGCTCCGTGGGGCCGGTGGTGGCTTTGTTCTGCCTTCAGCTCCTTGCCGATTTTCAATGCCGCTCCTCAGCCCTTTCTGCTTGCCCGCCATGGACCAAGCTGGCGCTGCTCTCCCAGGCCATCCCGGGAGCGGGACGTCACCAGCCATCGTCTCCCAGAGCTCAGGGCAACTCCGTGGTTGGTCTGAGGGCCGTTGCCTGCTGTCTCAGCCCCTTGCGGTTGTTATAATTATTGTTATATTTGCCATATCTGATAATTTTCTGGTTTGGGGCGTTCACTTACCTCTTATGGTGAAGCACCTGCAGAAGGCGTCTCGTGCTGGGCCACCGCAGAGCCACGTTGTTCTCGACCCTCTGCTTTGGGGTGTTAAAGCCCACGCTTGGCCTCCCTCACCAAAGCTGCGGTGTCAGGGCAGTGCCAAGGGCATCCGCTGGAGCTGGCGGGGGGCAAGAGCCCTCTGGCACCTTTTAGTTGCCCTTGCTGAGGGGTGAAGGTGCCTCCGGCTCTCGCCAAGGGCTCGAAGCAGCAGCACAAGTTGTTGCGTTCGACTGGCGTCCTGGCTACGTTCAACAGCCCTTATCGCGGTGTTTGGCTTGGCGCTGGGCTCCTTCTGCACTGCCCCGGCCCCGTACCCTTGAGTTGCCCAAAACAAGAAGGATATTTGCCCTTCCAGGCCAATAGGGCCACTGCTTTTGTGCATTATTTGCGACACGGGGGCATGCTTAAGGCTTCTTGGTGTAAAACCAGCATCCTCTTGCCGACGTTGGGAAGCTTGGGTTGAGTTGCTGAGAGGCATGGGAGGATTTTTTTGTTGTTGTTCTGTTATTGTATCGATGAACACAGAGTCCAGCGTGGCTGCCCCGGGGAGTGCGGAGCCGCTCTGCCCAGCTCCCCATCATCTCTGCTAACCCCGATGTTCTTCTCTTTCCTCTAGACGATCATGGAGCAGTTCAATCCCAGCCTCAGGAATTTCATTTCTATGGGGAAGACCTATGAAAAAGCCTTAGCAAGTAAGTGAGACCGCGTGGCGGAGGCGTTTATTGCTGAAGTGCCAGGGGCTGGTGAGGGGCTGCCGGCTCCGGCTGGACAGCATGGCCTCGGAGGGGAGGAAGGCTGGAGAACCAGCTTGGGATGCTCTTTCTCCCTGGGAGAGCGAGGGGAGGAGACTGAGGAGATGGTTCTTGGCCCTCGATGCGAAGCCGATATCGTTAGGACATGCAAGGCAAGTGCATGCTGCGGGGCCATGGGTGTGGAAAGGATTTGAGTCCCAAAATGTTGGATGGCAACTGGGAACTAAGGCTTTGAGTTCTGTTTAAAGGCGTGTTACTGAAGTATTCAAATTGCCCAGAAGAACGTGGTGAAAGAAAAGGGAAGAACCTAAAAATATTGGTGGCTGCTCTCGATTGAGAGTACAGGGTCCTATTGGGAGCCATCAGGGAGGTGTAGATTTAAATAATCAAAAGCAAAATACAAATGAGTGAAAACCAAAACTGGGCTGTTTTGACTTAAAACCACTTTGCATCCTGCTCGGCTGGGGTTTAAGGTGGTTTGGGGCGAGCTCTGTTGGACCCCACAGGCAGCTGCTTGCTTTCGGGGAGGGCTCCATGCGTTTCCACGCTGAGCTGCACAGGTCTCCTCCTGGATTTCATTTTTTAATTGGTTCAGTGAAATTTCCCATAGGGGAAGAGGCTGTCAGCATCTCGAGCCAGTGGGAAAAAATATTTGGGTGTCTCGTGGTTCCTAAACACCAGTGTTGGAAATACAACCTCCGGGAAGGATCCGTGCCCTCCTGCTTTGTGCCGGGAGCAAACTTTACTTCCCACAAGTCAAATGAGGTTCCTGGATGTTTTGGGGAAGGATGGTTTAAGATGCAGACCCTGGTACAGGTGCTCCCCAGCGTGCGGCTCTCTCACCGGCTCCCAGCACTGGTTTTAGTTGGGTTTTAATGGTCAACTGACGTGGGAAGTGCCCATCCATCCTGGTCCGCTGCACAGGGGCTGTGGACTCTCATCCCCCAGGCGTGGGGCGCTTAATACGCTCTTACAAGCCGCAGAATTTCCCAGCTATTCCTAGGGATGCTAAGGAAGCAGGGGTTGGTGATTCGGGCGCGCTTCTCCCCGCTGGGTCCCAGCTGGGTGCAGGCAGCAGGGCAGGGAGGAGGGGCAGGGTCTGACGGAGGAGGGAAGAGCTTCCACTCAGGACTGGGTTCTTTTTTTACTTGTCCTTCTGAAATGTTTTACTGGTAATGCAGCTTCTAATGACCCGGCTGGTGGAGTCCCTTGATAACATGCTGGTTTATCGCGGCTTCGCTTGGGCACGCCGCGGCTGCCGCCTTCCGTGGATAACCAGCGTGATCACTGGCTTTCTATTTTTCTCTCACCCCTGCTGTGAATACGCTTTGAGGCCCAAGATCTTCCTGTAATCTTTAAAATTTTCTTTGGCCGTCCTTTGCTTTGGACCTCTGCGCTCGTGGGGGCCCCTGAAGGAAGTGCCTTCGTCAGTAAATCACGGTGGAAGAGGCTCCAGCACATGGTTGGAGCGGTGCTGAGCCGAAGCCGTGCGCCGTGCTCTCGTGCCGAGAGGAAACTCCCTGCTTAGATCAGATCAAAGCGTGTAGACAAGGCTGAACTGTCATGAAAGTCTGTGACACTCAGTTAGTCCACCGTGATTTCTTTCTGAGCGGCGTTAAGCAGGCTGATGGCTACACTGGAATGAAAACCACCGAGGTCCTGTATGTACCTCTTTTTCCCGTCTTAAGTAGCCCGGTAATCTTGGCTACTCGAGCTTTCTTCCCCCATTTTTCTTGTGTTTGTTGTCAAGTCCCTTCCCGTGGGGCTGAGCCCTCTGGAGTAATGTCTGGTTTGGTGTCTAGCACCGTTCGGTGCCATGGGAGTTATAATAGCCGTTAAAGAGAATATAACCTGTGGGTTTTGATGCTTTTTTAGGCATGACGTACGCAGCGAAAGGATACTTTGACGCTCTGGTTAAGATGGGAGAGCTGGCCAGTGAAAGCCAAGGATCAAAAGAATTGGGTAAGTTGCCAATTTACTGCTGAATGGAGTCGCAGCCCGGAGCAGGCTCCAAGTGCAGGAACGAAACCGGGTTTTTTTTCTGTTGCTGGGGATAGCAAGCTGAATGCGGAGCTGATCCCGCCTCGTGTGAATGCAAAAGTGTCTCCGTCTTCACTGTTAATATAGCTTTAAAAAAAAAAAAAAAGCCTTCTATTCTTAGTGTCGGGATTTTGGGGCACTGTCAGCTCGTGGTGTTTGCAAAGAGGAAGCATTTGCAGCGCGCGGCTTTGCTGGCGTCTTCGTCTCGCTTTGCAAAGGCGAGGGAAGGACCAGCTCCTGGTCCGGGAGCAGGGGCAGCGCTGCCCAGCTCGGCGCTTGGGAGGAGCTGGGGAGAGGCAGCAGTTTGGGGAAGGGGTGTTTCTCCTGGGGGCAGCCACCCCGCACGCGTGGGGGGGGGTGCGTGCTGGGGGCCCCGTCGCACCCCGCGTTACGCTGAGCGCGGCAGAGCTGTTGCACGCCCCGCTGCACGCCGCCGCGGGGCCGGGGACCTGCGATGGGTGGCTTGAGCAGGGTCGTGACAGAAGTCGGGAACGGCGACGCTCGGTGCCTCCTGCCCCTTCCTTCCACTTGCTCCTCCGGCAGGTCCCTCGGGAGCTGCTTTCCCAGTTCTCCCATTGCTTGGATGTGGCTCCCATGTTCTCCCGCTGAGCTGCCTCCTCCTCCTCGCTGCTGTTTAGACATGGTTGGAGGTGGCTCTTCTCCCAGCCCCCCCCACCCCAGGGATGCTGCAGCCTCTGGTGAAGGCTCCCATGGGGCTGAGATGGGTTTTGGTCTCTGCCTTTGCAGTCCCCGGTGAACTCTTCCTCCTCCTCCTCCCCGTCCCTCCCACAGGTCTGGCTCACCAGGTCGCCGTGCTAGGAGATGGCAAACTGTGCTCGTTAGTGCGATCTCGGAGGCGGGCAATTAACGGAGAGGAGGCTGAGCTGAAATGACTCGGAGGGCTGATGAAGCAGCCGGTGAACGGCCCCTCGGAGGGGCCAGGCTTTGGGTTTGCCGTGCCGTGCTCGGTGTCGGGCACCGCTTACCCCCAGCTCAGCCCTGCACAGCTCGCTGGCTGCGTTTGAATTTTGATGGAGCAGCAGCGAAGTGTCTATGGAAACCGATTCTAGCCCTTGGATTAAAGCTGCCGGTAGCAATCTGTCTCTGTTTAACAAATAAGACAGAAGAGCCTTGTGTGCAACGCACGCCGCGGCTGTCGGGGCCGTGCAGAGCCGTCGAGGGGCGGCCTCGTCTGCCTCTTCGGGGGCGGAGGATGCAGCAGCTCTGGCCTCCTGGAGGCGAAAGCTTGGGGAAGCCTCATCAGAGGTGGCTCAGCTGGGCAAGGATGGGAGCCTGGGAACTGCAAACCCTGCACCCCCCTCGGAACAGCTCCAGGCTTTGCTCACACTTCAAACCTGGCTTTGGCATCTCCTGGTGGTCCTGCTTCCCCGCCTAAGGACGGCGCTTTGACAGGAGGCACCCTTGGTGCCCCCCTCCCCGCAGCCTCCCAACGCGCTCGGTGTGTGGCTCGGGTATTTTGGGGTTGGCTTAAAACATTTCCAAACCCACTCCTGGTGCAAGTGCATCCAAGGGAGGATCCTGGAGCCATGATGAGTGGCTGCTCCTCAGAGCTCTCGCCTTGTTGATCTCGCTGATATTTATTGTGGCAGCCGCTCCGTGCAGAAGAAAGTTAAGATAAAGATTCTGGCTGCGGTTTACCGGCGCTGATAACGGCCAGGGACACAACCCCCTCCCAGCAGGACGCGTAAACAGGGGCTGAAAAATGTTTTAGGTTGGGGCTGCGCTCGGCCAAGGTACAGCTTTTCCTGGGAACACCTTTACCTTATCGGCCCTTGTGCTGTGGATGCTGACAGTGCCGGAAGCGAGCGCTGGGCTCTGGGTTATTTCATTCCCTACTTGGAGGCAGCAGCAGTGGGATGCTCGTAATTGCCGCTTCGTTACCGCTGTGCCCTCCCTGTGCTGGTGGTTGAGCAACAGGACAGGGAAAGCTGTGCCGGGCAGGACTCTGGGACGCTCTGGTTGGGGCTGCAGCTCCCATCTGTTTCCAGCCTCCACAGAAAAGAATCTGAGATTTTTTTGTTTCCTTCCTTAACCCATTTTTTTCTGAGCGTGGATGCTTTTCTGGTGTCATTTCTGGGGCAGGAGGTGTCAAAGGAACACAAAACACTGCAGATCCCGTGTCGAAAATGTGTTTCAGGCAGCTGCATCTTCTCCCTCGCTCTCCCGCCTGCGCTGCGGTGGTGCTGCCCGTGCTGGGGTGGCTGGGGGGGCTCTGCACCCCCTGGGGGACGCGGCACGGCCGGGGACCGGGAGCTCCAGGTGGGTTGGCAGCACCCCAGGGAGCTGGGTGAACGCTCGGAGCCGCCGTGCCGGAAAACTGGCCGTGTTTTCCTGTCCACATCTCCCCAGTAGCACCGGTGACTCCGAGGAATTGCTCAGAGTTGGGCATGGGAAAAGTGCCCGTCCCCGGCCACGTGCAGCCGTGCCAGCCGGCGCAGCGAGCCGGGGTGGCTTCTGCTCGGTGCCGGCTTTTTTAAACAGGCGTTCCTGCCTCCGGGCTCGTGTCTCTGCTCACCAGCTGCTTAGCGCTCCACATTTTTTTTTTTTGGTGAATTCTCCATCAGATTTTAGCGACTGTGTGTAGACAGGATAATCCTGGGTGGCAGTGGAACGCCCAGCGACCATGCGGTACTTGAGCCGTAATCGGCTCTGCGGCTTGAGGTTTTGGGTGCAAGTGTCTGGCGGGGGCGTGCCTCTGGTCCAGACCCCGCTGCCGAGGTTTGGGATGTTCACGGTCTGTTTTCTTGGGGTGTTTTTGAACTGAAGGGATAGAATCACAGAATCATGGAATGGTTTGGGTGGGAAGGGACCCCCAGAGGTCCCCCAGCCCAACCCCCCTGCAGGAGCAGGGACACCTTGAACCACATCA
>JADKXX010010823.1:0-19567 GCA_017310255.1 Butorides virescens | reverse complement strand
CTGCCAGGGTGATGTCCTCGTCTGCCTCCCCTCTGCTCCCATCTCCCCCATCCCAGCTCTGCCATTTCTCTCCTTGCCCTGTCCCTAACTCCAGCTGTGTCTGGATTCTCTCTCTACCCCTTGCTGCTGGTGGCCCATGCTCAGGCAGTCAATGAGGCAGGACAGAGGACAGCAGGCCACACACACTCTTGTCCCCCCAGCTCTGCCTTGGCCACTCCTTGACACCTCACAGCAGCCCTGGACTTGACCGGAGGCATCTTTGCCCAGGACCCACCTCTGCGCCCAGCCCTGGCGCTTCGCACTTGCCCAGCCAGGAGGGCCAGGAGAAGGCAGAGGAGGGCCCCCAGGATGATGCACATGATGACGGGCAATGAGAGTCTCCCGCTGCCAGTCGGACGGCCCCAGGTGGGATCTGCATGGCAGGAGCACAAAAAGGGGCAGCACCAGGCCTGGCAGAGGTGTGGGGCTGGGACACCCCCGTCCTGACACCCATTGCACTGGGGGCAGGGGACCCCAGGGGCTGAGTGATGAGGAAGCTCCCACCCTGCTGGAAAAATGACAGCCCTCCCCAGTGCTCCCCCCACTGCTCTCCTGGTGCCCCGTGCTGGGAGTTTCACACCCTGGCAAGGAGCCCCTTCCCTCCAGCTCTGGGTCACAGCTGGCCCCAGAAAGACGCAGCACTGGCGGGGAGGACAGGTTACCTGCTTGGGGATTTGGCCTGCCATTCTGACTGGCCCAGGCACTCTGGGCTGCTGCAGCCTGCTCTGCCTGCTGAGCTCAGGGCCAGGCTGAGGGACCCCTGGAGACTGCCAGAAACACAGCCTTCTCTCCGGGTGGTCTTGGGCTGTTGGGACGCTGCTGTTAGGTGGAACATGTCCCAGGGTACGGGCATGGCACAGCTCTACCTGCAGTGGGTGTCTGCAGCAGCCCCCACTCTGGCACCTACTATGGGAGGGGGTCCTCAGCCAGGGCCAGGGTGCACGGCCAGGCACGCACATCCCCACCAAGGGCCAGGCTGAGGGCAGGGGAGCGGGCAGAGGAGCAGCCCTGGGCTGACACCAGCTCCCAGTGCAAGGACAGGCAGCGAGGACAGGGCGAGGGCTGGCAAAGCCCCTGTGGCACAGGGCAGCCAGGGGCTGGGGTCGGCAGGAGAGGCTGGGCAGTGGCTCAGCACTGGCAGCACGGGGCCATGTCCACGTGGGCTGGCTCTGGCAGGGTGACCCTGGGAGAGGAATGGGGTGCTGTGTGCCACCCTGCTTCTCTGCCCAAGGCCAGTGCTTTTCCCCTTTAAGCAGTCTCTGTGCTTAGGCCAAGAGACTCCTGCCTGCCAGGAGGCACCACCCAAATGTCCCCAGCCACTCTGAGCCATTCCAAAGGCTGTGGGTGCCCATGTGAGCAGATCTCGCTGCCTCTGGCATGGTGGGACCTGGCCCCTGGCAATGCCAGGCAGGTGTTGGCTGAATGGGAGGAGAAAGATGGGACCCAACAGAGACCAAGGGTCAGAGAGGGGCTTTCGTCTGAGCCCCAGGCACCAAGAGAGAGTGGGCTGAGCTAGCGCAGCGCAGGGGCCAGGAGAGGTGTACGCACCCAGGGTGGTCTCTCACGGGGCTTTCCTCAGGGACTGTGAAACCAGCAAGGGATGTCCCAGCTCAGCACTGAGTGGCCTCACTGGCCCTGCTCTGGCGTCCGCTCATTTCTTCCTGAGGGCACAGCCAGTTCCCTCCCTGCACCCTGGCCTCAAAGGAGGGGAATGGGCTGACCCTTACCTGAACACTTCACTCCAGCATCCCGGCTGCGATGCCATCTGTATTTACCCCATCCACCGTGTGTACAGTCAAACAGGGCAGACTCAGTCCCACGGCAGTGAACTTTAGCCATCCATGTGCGGCCAGATCCTGGCCCAAAGTATGCATATTTAAGAGCTTCAAGAGCAGACCCACAGCCCAGCTGCTTACAAACCACTGCAGCATCTTTCATGTCCCAGTCGACACCAGACACGGTCCCCCACTGGCCCTGGTGTTTCACCTCCACTCTCCCAGCACAGGGCCCGCTGCCATCCTCCAGCCTCACCTCCGCAGCCCCTTCAAACACCAACACAGGACCAGTCAGGAGCGTGCTGAGCCCCAGCCTGCAGGTCTGGGACTCAAGTCACAGCACCAGGGTGGGAGCCCTCTCCTCTCTGAGCTGCCCCTGGGGCAGTGAGGTGGTCCATCCTCTCCCCAGGGGCTGTGCAGGTTTGGGATGCCAACTCTGGCTTTGCTGGGCCATTCACTGCCTGACAGCCCTTGGCACCTCCTCCCACTCCAACAGCCCCTGCCCATGCCCACCCACACACCAGCCCCCCAGGCCCTGCACAGGGCATTGTCTCCTCCCCAGCCAAGCTCATCCTGAAAAGCCCCAGGCCTGCAGCTTTCTCTGCCCTGGAACCACCCAAACCCACACCACCCCCAGGGCTTTCCATGTCCTCAGGGAGCACTGAGATGATCCCAAGCATTCCTGCAACCCATGTCCCCTCTTCCCCCCAGGCATCAGCCCAGCCCCTCTGCTTGGCCAGGGCCCTCAGCAAGGAAACTTCTCTGCAACCTGTGGGTGCAGACAGCCCGGTCCCCTTCTCTCTGGGGGGGCACCATCTGCCTCCCTGGGGTCGGGGTGCCCCTGGGGCACTGAGCAGCACACAAACCCTCCAGGGCACCCTGGAGATTGGCTCTGCCCTGGCCATCACTGAGTGCTGCTGTCACCACCTGGGCCACTGCCAGCCTCAGGGGCACAGAACTGGGGAACAAGGGGTGCCAGAAGGGTACCCCAGGGTGGGGGTGTTGATAAATGCAGCCAGTCATGGGCTGCCTTTAACACCAAGATGCACAGGGAAGGGCAGAAGATCCATGGAGCGGAGCAGCTTCTGAGCCTGGTCTCAGTGGATCCTGGAAAGAAACCCCATTCCCCAAGGGATCCCCATGACCCCGCTGGAACCCGCTGGCCCTGGGCTGGGAGAGAAGGGACGCGGCACTTACCCCTGCACAGCTGCACCCAGAGGAGCAGCCACAGCACCCGAGGGCACAGGAGTCCCTCCAGCACCATCCTGAGTCTCCGGCCCTGCTGGCACAGCCCTGCTGCGCCCCACTCCCTGCCACGGCTCCGGGGCACTGACGGGAACAACGCTGAGGGGAGGGTAATGTACCTCTGCAGATGCCGAGCCAGCTGCAGGAGCCAATCGAAGCAGCAGCACCTTCTGAGGCGTTATCGGGAGCCATCTCCCCTGCGACACAGCCCAGCCCTCCAATGAACATCTCCAGCGCTGTTCATGACCATATATGACGGTCATAGATGTCCTGCTGTGGGTGTCAGGGGGGCTGCGGTGAGGGGTGATGGCGGGAAAAGCCGAGGGTGGAGGGGCCATGGGTCTGTCAGGCCTTGCACCCTGCTGCGGGGACGGGGAGCGCTGAGCATCTCCTGCGGTGGGCGCCTGCGAGAGCCCAAGGTGTGAGTGTGCAGCCAGCAGCCAGGCGTGGGCAGGAGGGAGCTGGGGCTGCAGCGGGGTCTGTGTCAGGGTGGGAAGGACACAGCCCCTGCCCCTGGCCGAGAGCCCGCTGTGCCGGGAGCAGCCGCTGGGCAAGGTGCCTGGCCAGGGGAAGAGCTGCATGCCAGGGGTGCTGGCTGGCCCCTCCCTCCCTGCAGAGCCCCCCCGAGGGTCCCTCATGGGAGCCCGAGCTGGGACATGTCCCTGCCCTGGCAGCAGACATGCAGCCCCGAGGCTCAGACGTCTCCCTGACTCTCAGCCTCTCAGCCGGGGGCCGTTATTCCCCGCGGGCGCGTCGGGAGCTGGAGCCTGCAGGTGCACAAACCACAGCCCACGTGGCCTGGCAGCGCTCGCTGCGCTCCCCCCGCCGTGCCCGGGCAGGAAGTCTGTGGTTTCCTCCTGGCACCGTGCCCAGGCACATCCCTGCCGTGCCCCCGAGACACCCCCAACCCCACTGCTCCATCCAGGGATGCAGGGGCTGCTCCTTCGGCCTCGCAGGCACGGGGACGGCCAGCTCCCGTACCCCACGATGCCCCTCGGGTGCACATGGCCGCTCCGCACCCAGCCCCACCGCCACGGGGTGACATCAGTGACGTCACCTCACACCCTCCTCCTGCCACAGCTGTGTGACTGTGAGTTACACTGACGGGGACCTCACACCCCTCCTACTGCCATCGCTCTCTGCTCAGGAGTTAGGCTGTCACACGTGTGTGTCTGTGCTGTCTATGGGATTCTGCTGATGATGTTCCTTCAAAGAACCATAGTTGGGGCGTGTCGAAATATCCTTTGGATGACATCAGAGCACCCACACAAGCCTTATGCCTGCTCTTGCCCTAGAAGCTACTCCAGCACCCCTGAAATCACAAGCTCGTACGCAAGCCATGTGCGTACTCCTGGCCAATCCCCCACTCAGCCACAGGTGATGTCACATCATCTAAACCTGCCATGGGCCTGCTTCTGGCCTATCAGGTATTGGGACACCAATGACCGAACACCTCCCCAAACACCTACACAAGCTTTTGTTCTGCTCCTCATTTACTCAGGCACCAGTGACACCACAGCAACCTACACAAGCCATGGCCCTGCTCCTGGCCTATCGGATACTGGGGCAGCAGGGACTTCACAGGCACTGACACAGCCCATGGGCCCCTTCCTGGCCTATCAGATCATTGGTCACAAATGACCTTGCAAACACCTCTACAAGAGAGGTGCTTACTCCTGCCCTACCAGCTTCTCAGGCACTACAAAAAGGTTTTATGGCTTTCTATGTTTACTTCCTATAGCTGTATAAATGTTTACATATATATAAAAATCTATGCATAAATACATATAGAGAAATGTATATATAAATATACTGTACTTTTAGAAATAAATACAATATGTATCTGTATGTATTTGTACACTTAATTATAAATATATATATTATATAAACAAAAACATTTTTATATGTGAGGACTTTTATGGACCAAAGGCTGTGGGCAACCAATTGCAAGTGCTGCCTGAGAACACATGGGTATGAAGGTGTCACAAAATGGCTGTCAGCCAATCACAGGACAGGATGAAAAGACATGGGGAATGAGGCTCTCCAAAGTGGCAGCCTCCCTGCAGGAAATGACCGGGGGCTTCCTTTGTGACAGGCCCCGGGGACATTGGGACGGCAGCCAGTCCTGCCAGCCAATCACCATGGCTGCCTGAGAACAGGCGGGTACAACAGTGTCAAGCAGTGGCCATCAGCCAATCACAGAGCAGGATGATGTTTAACAACACAGCAGCTCACGGCCCTGGACTGGCGGCCCCCTGTCACAAAATGGCGGCCAACCCAAAATGGTGGCCCCTGTGTGTGCACTTCTGGGTGGGCTGCACCCCTGGGTAAAGCGGAAGGCATGGCCGGTCCTGTCAGCCAATCAGAGCAGAGCAGGCAGTCGGGAGAGGAGAGTGACTTCCTGTGGGTGCTGGCAGGGGGCGGGGCTTCCACCGGAAGTGGGTGGGCAGGGCACCTCTCCCCCCCCCCTCCCCTGGCAGCGGTGCCGGTGCTCCTGGCGTCGGCCTGGGCAGGGATCCCAGCAGGCACCGGGAAGGGCCCTGGGCAGGGACAAACCCCCCAGCCAGAGCTGGGCCGCCAGAGCTGGGAGAGCCCCCAGGTCCCTCCCATCTCCAGCCCCGCCGGGGACTCTGGCAAAGCGCAGGGGGGGTTGGGCTGACACGAAACACCGGCCCTGCTGGAGCTGGGGGGCACTTGGGCTGAGCTTCTCCCCCTGGGGAGCCTGCAGCGCCCCCCGCCCCGCCTGTGCTCACCCCCGACACCGTCACAGAAAGACCCCTCGCTCTGGGGGGGTGGGAGGCACTGTCTGCACGGGCCCTGGCATGATCAATGGTTCACTCTCGTGCATGGCCCCCGGCCAGAGCTGTGTGCGGGTGTGTGGATGGGGAGGGTCTGCTCCTGGAAGGGCATCTGCTCCAGGACCTGTTTCCCTGAAACACGGGAGAATTAAATAATGAGGAAAGGAGGAGGCCACAGGCAAGGGTCCAGAGGGACACAAACCTGAGCGGCCAATGCTAAGGGAGGCGGTGATGGGAACCAAGCTGGTCAGGCACACTCATGGATGAAGGTGGGTGAGAGGGTTTCTTCCAGCCAGGTGATCTGACTGGGGACCTTGTTAATTGGGAAATGGAGACAATAGAAGGAAACCAGAAGCAAAGTGTGCTGAGACAGAGCCTTGAAAAAATGGACATGGAGACAATGAGAGGAAAGGGACTTTGCCAGGCCTACAGTGGATGTGCCATCAAGAAACTACAGGTGCCACTTCCCAGAGGGTCAGCTGGACTTTTCAGCTGATATCAGAGAATCATAGAAAGGTTTTGCTTGGAAGGGCTGCTAGAGGTCATTTCATTCCAACCCCCCTGCCATGGGCAGGGACACCTTCCACTAGAGCAGGCTGCTCAAAGTCCCATCCAATGTGGCCTGGATACCTTCCAGGGATGGGTCCTCCATGGGCTACAGGTGGAGATCTGCTCCACCATGGACCTCCATGGGCTGCAGGGGCACAGCCTGCCTCACCATGGTCTTTACAACAGGTTTCTGGGGAATTTTCTGCTCCAGCACCTGGAGCTCCTCCTCCCTCTCCTTCTTCACTGCAGGTCTGTTTTCTCTCACATCCTCTCACTTCTCTTCTCTCTGGCCACTGAGCTGCAGCAGGTTTTTTCCTTCTTAAATACGTTATCACAGAGGCTCTTCCACCGTCACTGATAGGCTTGGCCTTGGCCAGCAGCAGACACAGGGAAAACTTCCAGCAGCTTCTCACAGCAGACACCCCTGTAGCCCCCCCACTACCAAGACCTTGCCACACAAACCCAATCCACTAGGTCAGACCCAGCCAACCATTCTTATAGGCGTTGAGGCCAAATTCTGTACAATTACAGAGATCTGCAGTGAAATACAGAGATCTGCAGTGTAGTGACATCACACAGTCTTTTTTTGCCTTCCCGTGCATGTGCCTCAAACCCAAGCTTCCTCTCCAGGACCTTCCTGGATGTGAACCAGCACGCAGACACCAGAAGCAGCCTGAGTTCAACCTCTCAGGGTTGTTCCTGGTGCTGTGGGTGCCCAGGGAGGAGCAGTGGCAGCACCAGCGTCCCCACCTTCTCTCCTGAGGCTGCTTACTTATTGTCTTATAACCAGGTGAGAGTGATGGGGAGGTGTCCAGAGAGCCATATCCAGGTGGATTCCAGGGGAACAATGGAGAGAAGAAGAGGTCACCGCTGCCTCCTGCAGCATCACGAACTGAGGAACATGTCCCTGCCCCTCGGCTCCTGGCAGCAGTAAATCCCTTTTGGCATGCCCTGAGATGCTGGGGTAGTGTGGCAGCACAGGCACCACCAGAAGCAGGGGCAGGCGCGTGTCCAGCTTGGCTGGGCTCACTGGAACGGGCTTCCTTCAGCTTTGAAAAATGCTGCCCATGAGATAGTCACCATATAAGAAGTACCCTGGCAGTTTCCCATGAGCAAAGCTAGCCAGAACCGTGCTCCGCCTGTGATCTTCTGAAGCACTGAGACATCTGAGAGTTAAAAAGAATAAGCTCTATGTTTGAGGACATTTTGAAACAAGCAGGAAATGCTGGTATGTGGATAATCTGCATGTAGATGGTTGCATTGAGTTAAAGCCTTAATTTAAAATAGATGTGAGTATCTCCCAATTTTTTTTCATAAAATAAAAGTATG
This sequence comes from Butorides virescens, assembly GCA_017310255.1. Lineage (NCBI taxonomy): Eukaryota > Metazoa > Chordata > Aves > Pelecaniformes > Ardeidae > Butorides > Butorides virescens. Next base: position 11,832 of record JADKXX010010823.1, on the reverse strand, counting down.
TTATTTTTCTGCACATTTATATGAATAAGTAGGTAGATTAGAAAACAATCACAGTGACTGTTCCCTCATGCAAACCTGAATTTTGTCTTGGGAATTTTGAATGGCAGCTCTATGAGACACAGAAACTGACAGGAAAAAGGCAGGAATACCTTGGGAAAAGAATCAAACTGTAAGGATCACATGTTTTTGTGAATCCAGATTTTTCTCTTGAGAAAACTACTGTGTGTTTTTCACTTGGCTACTCTGAATGCTTTTATCCCAGCTTTCCTCACCTGCTGTTCTCATCATTAATGCATCAGAGTTTAAGAAGGCTTCTCAAAGGGAGGTAGCGATAGCTGGCGAGGCACAGCCAGCACCCTCCGTCCTCTGCCTGGAAGAGGCCATTCCTTCCCCATGTCAAACTGAGACTCCTCAACATCCTTCAGCTGGGTCTCTTCTGCATGAGAAGCAACCTGCTATTGCAGTGCCGCTTGCCTGTGCCTCACATCCTTCAGGTGTGCCCAGCAAGAAGCCTTTATGCTCTGGGAAGGTGGGAAATGCAAAGGGAAGGCTCAGTTCCCCAGGCAGCAAGAGCATTGCTCTGCTTCTGCAAGGGCTTGCAGGGCACTGGGAAGCGCTGCAGGGCTGGGATCAGAGCAAATGGGCCCTCGGCTGGATCTGTAAGCTGTTGGAAGTCCAAGCCACAGAGCAGCCAGTTTAGGCATGCTGAATTATTCAGAGTTCATTCAGAAGGTATAGAAGCCTGACCTGTTCAGGAAAAGTGGGTATCGTAGGGAGATCCCCCAATGTTAATTCCTTTCTTCTCTGTATGACTGAAAACTGCATGAAGCAGTTTGATTGCTTGCATAAAACTATATCTTAGCATCCTGAAAACTTATGATTTATGTGTAAACTACTGCTTATTTCTCTTGTTAAAATGTCCCATGGCTGCATCAGTGTCACTGGCTTCCTTGGCAGAGAGAAGCCTGATTTACTTCTGGTGAGATTCACCTTCCACCAGGTAAAAAGTAATGATTCAGATCTAAAACAGTCTCCCAGATCTTTGTGTGCGGACACAGTGTCAGGGGATGAGCTCTTACATGTGAGGAGAGCTGGGATCAATCTCTCTCACTGAGGTCTGAGAATCAAGCCTGCCTTGCCTTGCTTTCTTTTGATTGCCTCTCCTTGCTGAGCCTTGCTTTGCTTTGTCTTCCCCATTTCATCCCTTTCCTCATTTTCACCCTCTCTTCTTCCTGTTCTTACATTAAATGCAGCTCTTGCAAGATCTGGACAGGGAACATAAGCAAGACTGTTCTTAAAGGGGAGAGTATTTATCAATTGTCTTCCTTCTTTTCACATCTCTCACCAGGCATTCTATTTAAGAAAATCACCTCTGGAAAAGAAAGTCAAGTTTCTTTTACCCAGATGACAAAACCCAGTCATCCAGGCTCACGGATTCTGTTCTTTCCGCTCTTTACAAAGCTCCCTGCAGCAAGCAAACTGTGCTACATTTGCAAACATTTGTGCAGCTCTTGCTCAAGCTTGCCTAATCCTGCAATCACATGTATGCTGATGTTTGTAGTCTTTCTCTAGGCTTGAAGCATATGTGATGGTGGACAGGCCATCAGCATCCCCTAAGAGCCTGTTGTTCGGATTGTTCTGTGGAGAGAAAATGCCCCAAAGGAAAGGCTTGGCGAATCACACCTTTGGATTTGGATTCGTTCTTCTGGGATTTCCTGACCTCTCCAGCCTGCAGGGGCTGTGCTTCACAGTATTCCTGGTCATCTACCTCATGGTCCTCACAGGGAACAGCGTGATTGCGCTCATCACCGTGGTGGACTCAAGCCTCCACAGCCCCATGTATTTCTTCCTGAGGAACTTGTCCATCCTGGAGATCTGCTACACATCAGTCACGCTGCCAAAAATGCTGATGAGTTTCCTGATGGCAGATGGCAGGATCTCCTTCCTTGGCTGTGCTGCCCAGCTGTATTTCCTGGTTTCCTTGGGCAGCATTGAAAGCCTCCTCCTGGCTGCCATGGCCTACGACCGCTGCGTAGCCATATGTGACCCCCTGCACTACACCCTCGTCATGAGCAGGGGTCTCTGCATCAGACTGGTGGTGGGGTTGTGGCTGGCTGTCGTACCAGTGCAAGTAGGACAGACCTACCAGGTGTTCACTTTGCCCTTCTGTGCATCCCATGACCTTCATCACTTTTTCTGTGATGTCCCCCCTCTGCTAGAACTGGCCTGTGCAGACACTTTCTGGAACCAAGTGATGCTGCAAACCATCATCCTGGTATTTGCAGTCCTTCCCTTCTCCTTAATAGTTATTTCTTACATTAAAATTATCAGGGCAATTCTGAAAATACCTTCAGTTCTGGGCAGACACAAAGCCTTTGCCACCTGCTCTTCACACCTCGGGGCGGTGACACTCTTCTATGGCTCGGCCACAGTCGTCTACTTGAAGCAACGGTCAAGGCATTCTGGAGACACTGACAAATACCTGGCCCTGTTTTACACAATTGTGATCCCCATGTTCAACCCTGTCATCTATAGCCTGAGGAATACGGAAGTGAGAATTGCCTTGAAGAGGCTCCTGTGGACAAAGTGATACTACAGAGTATGTCAGATAGTCCCAAACAGCACCAGAGGTCCCACTGGGGCATGTGGTTGCCTGAACAAAGCATCCCATGTTTGCTCTAACAAAACCATGTGTCCAGCCTGGCTTTCACCCTCCTCAAGAAGGGGAAAGGTCTCCTGAGGCATTCCTGTTATGTCATGGCCCACCGTGATATCTTTGTACTCTAGAGCATCATCAGTGCCCCTAAGTACTTTAATGCCAACAACTACTTCAACCTGTGCCTGACCAACGTCACGTTAAAGGGGAATAGTCAAAGCACGGTCAGTACTGAATGAGCCCCGGAGGGTGACACCGTGGATCAAGAGGTGACTACCTTCAGGGCTGAGAAATCACTTGCTAGGCCCCCAGGGACTATATACAGTGTCCCTGCATGGAATCAGCTTAAGAAAGGTCATCTTCCCCTGCTATGATGTCTTGCACTGAGTTGTATAATGCGTGACTAAATTGAGATAATTAAAAAAATGAAAAAAAAAAAAAAATCACCAGGGGGACAATTCAGTATAGGACTAGGGGCCCAGAGACCTCTGGAGTTTCTGTTTGTTGTGTTTTAACACTAGCCAGCAAGTCAGCACCACACAGCCACTCACTCACTCCCCCCCAGCAGTATGGGGGAGAGAATCAGAAAGGTAAAAGTGAGAAAACTCGTGAGATAAACGTGGGTTTAGTAGGTAAAGCAAAACTGTGCACACAAGCAAAGACAAATAAGGAATTCATTCCCTATTTCCCTATGACCTTCTGCTGTGAAGACCCCCATCTCCAGCTGAATCCTTTCTCCTGGGGCACAGTGCAAGGCACAGGCTCCTGGAAGGGCTTTTGGGAAAGGGAGTGCTGAGATCTCTGGTCCAGCCTCCCAGCAAAGCGTGGAGGATCACCAATCCCACGGTCAGGTTGGCTGAAACTTTAAATCCTCCACAGATGGAGATCACAGAGAGTCTCTGGGTGTCCTTCTGCAGCACAGCACCACCCTCTGTCTTTTTTTTCCTGAGGCCCAGTGTGAAGCTCCCAGGAGGGTGTTTGTCGCTGTTGCCTCTGCCACACCATCTAGCACTGCAGAAGAGCTTGGCTCCACCACCTCTCCAGGCAGGTGTCACCTGCTTTTAGACTGCCCTGTGCACCCACTTCAGCAGGCTAAAGACGCCCCCTTGCCTCAGCCTCTCCACACAGCTCATGTGCTTTAGGCTCCTAAGCCCATCATGACAGACTTCCTCTAGATCTTCTCCAGTTTCTCCATCCTCCTTTCCAGATGGGAAAGTCACTAGCTCATATGGCATAACTCCCATGCCTCTCTCCTCACGACACTCCTCAGCCAGTCACATCACAGCTGGTCCTCATGCACGGGGTTTGTCTGCTCCCAGGGCAGACCTTGCCCCCTTCACCTTGAAAAACTTCAAGAAGTTTCTGGTGGCCAAAGCTAAAAGGTTCTGAAGGTCCCTCAGGACTGAAACTCCAACATGTCGGCATTTAAGATTTGTGTTCCAATGCCTTTAGCGAGATAGCAATGTGGGGACATGTCGGACTTGACAGGTAATAAAAGAGAAAGATGTGTTTAAAATGGAGTTGCAACCCATGGCCGAAACCACCACAGCAACCATCTCAGAAGTACCATAAGAGAGTGCAAACCAAGAAATGCAGGGCCAATGGGAAAGGATTAACATGCTAGGCTGTTCTTTTGGAGGGTAACAGAGAACAACTTGGGCAGGGGGAAATGAAGAGGGAAGCAAAGTGGTCAGGGCTGTTTGGGGGAACATGTGAAGCAGCCTTGCCCCTGTTGTGAATGGTTTGTGAGGTCAGGGAGAACCTGAGAGCTTTGCCTAGTTTGAAGGCATGAAGGGGAAGGCAGGACAGCATCATTCAGGCTCAGAGGGACTTTGGGAGGTTTCTCAACCAACCTCGTGCTGAATGCAGGATCAGACCAGATTACTCAGGGCTTTATCCAAACACATCTGGCTCACTTTCCAGGATAGAGCTGGTGCAAACTCTCTGTGAAACAGCGTTCAGCATTTTGACTATCATCATGTTGGAAAAATTTCTCCCTCTATGTAGCCTGACCTCTCTCTGTTTCAGCCCATTGCCTCTTGTCCTTGAGTCTTGTACCATGGACATGAGCCTGATTCCATCTCCCTAGTTACAGTGCCATGTTGGTGCATGTACCCCCCAGGATCTTCCTTTCCTCTGGCTGGACAAGCCCAGCTCTTTAAGCTTCGTCTCACAGCACAAGTGCTCACATCCTGACTACCCTGGTGGCTCTCCACTGAACGGGCTCCAGTTTACCAATGTCTCTCCGGCACTGCAGGAGGTCCTAACCTAGGGAAGCATTCTGGATCTGTTCTCAAATCTGCTGGCCAAAGGGCAATAGTTGCTTCCTCTGGCTGTGCTCCTGTTCATACCGCCCAGGATGCCTCTGGACTCTGCTGATGGCTCGTGTTTTGCCTACTACCGAAGGACCACCAGAGCCTTTCCTGCAGAGCTGACACCAACCTAGGCAGTCCTTTCCCTCTGTCACTGCAGGACCTTACTCAACCTCAAGGACAGGACTTTAGACCAGTCCTTTTTGAATAACATGACGTTACTATTGGCCCATTCTTCCAACCTAAGTCCCTCAGGATGGCAGCCCTGCCATCCAAATAATGCCTGCTCTCCTCAACATGGTGTCATCTACAAATGTTATGAAAAAGGATTTTCTCATCTCTTTTGGGTAATTGAGACCCCTTGAAACACGACAGGACCCTACTAGCTACAGTCTCCTGGGCAGAATACTATGACTTGACCAAGTTCCTCTGAGCCCAACTGTCCAGCTGATCTTTTACCCATCTGCTTATCCACCCATACAAAGCATAACATCCTAACTTGGGCACAGGAGTTTTGTGGGGAATAATGCTGATAGCCTTTCTGCCTTCCGGGTAAAAGGCATACACTGCTCTCCCCCCATCAAAAAATTCTGTCCCTTCATCAGTGAAAGCAAAGAGGATGGCCAGGCACAACCTACCCTGGGTAAATCCAGTCCCCTTCTCCTTTGGACAAGGAAAAACAATCCAGGATATATACAGGTCCTGGTAAAACGTCTCTCTCCATCTCATCAGCCTCCTCTACACATGGTATGGCTGCAATAAGGTGTCCTGTTGTGGATCCTGATTTAGAATCCTGATAACCACGCCAATTTTTCACAGACGGGTCATTTAGGCTGCTTCAAGAACCACTGCCAAAGGCAGCAGCAAATTGGTTTTATTGAAATTTAAGAAGTTCGATGGCAAGGTTCACTGCATTCCTCACTGCACAGAGGACACAACAGTGATTCAAAGTTACCAACAGAGAATCAAAGTTACTGATGCAAAAATCAAAGTTACCGATGCAAAATCTTAGTGCCCTGTGATACAAGGTTATGCACGATGCCGGTCACTTCCCAAAGGTCTGCAGCTGGTCAGAGGTGTCTCAGCCTTGAGAAGAGATCACTGCTGTGCAGCCGTATTTATGGGATAAAGTGGTTGGCTTGCAGTCCAATTACATGTGATGGAAAAGGTCTGCAGGAGACTCCTTGTACCCACCACTTCCTTTCTTCCTTGATAAATGAGCCTTGGAGGAACCAGCTGCTATTCATGTCTGAATTGCATGACTGGTGCCCCACTTCCTGAGCAAATATGCATTAATGCTCACCATGTCATGCTCTTCTTTTGTGGATTTTCAGGGAACAGATTGGGAGTTCTGGCAAAGCTCTTGGCCCGTTTATGGCTTAGGCCTTTACCTCCTTTGCAGCCCGAAGCAAACTAGCACTTGTTTTGTCAAGGAGTCGAGTGCATCCATCACAGAGACTCAGCTCCCTCCCATGCCTGCCACAAATGCACGGGTGGTGGGATTCCTCTTGCCTCAGTTCAGCTATGCACACAATACAGTCCTCCAAAGAGTGGAAGAAACCAAATGTCACTCCTGTCTTCAGGAAGGGTCTATTGGGTTTGCATGGCAAGGTTTTGGTAGTGGGGTGGCTTCTGTGAGAAGCTGCTAGAAGCTTCCCCTAGGTCTGATAGAGGCAGTGCCAGCTGGCTCCATGATGGACCCACCACTGGCCAAGCCCGCTGGCAAGGCCAAGGCGAAACAGGCACATTGGAAGTGCCTCGGTGAAAACATATTCAAGAAGGGGAAAAAAATAACATGCAAAGAGAAATAGGAATATGTGTGGGAAACAGACCTGGAGACACCACGGTCAGTATAGAAGGAGGGGGAGGAGGTGCTCTAGGTACCAGAGCAGAGATTCCCCTGCAGCCCGTGGTGAAGACCATGGTGGGGCAGGCTGTCCCCCTGCAGACCAGGGAGGCCCACGGGGGAGCAATCTCCACCTGCAGCCCAGGGAGGACCCCACACTCGAGGAAGCGAAGGTGCCCAAAGGAGGCTGAGATACCATGGAGTTCCCACACTAGAGCAGACTCCTGGCAGGACCTGTGAGCCCATGAAGATGGAGCCCACGCTGGAGCATGTTTTGCTGGTAGGACCTGTGACTCTGTGGGGGACCCATGCTGGAGCAGTCTGCTCCTGAAGGACCACACCTGTGGAAAGGACCCATGCTGCAGCAATTAATGAAGAACTACAGCCCGTGGGAGGGACTCATGTTGGAGAAGTTCATGGAGGACTGCCTGTCATGGGAGGGACCCCAGGCTGGAGGAGGGGAAGAGTGTGAGGAGTCCTCCCCCTGAGGAAGAAGGAGCAGCAGAAACAATGTCTGATGAACTGACTGCAGCCCCCATTCCTGTCTCCCTGTGACACTTGGGGAAAGGAGGTAGAGAAAACTGGGAGTGAATCTGAGCCTGGAAAGAAGGGAGGGGTGGGGGGGAGGTGTTTTAAGATTGTTCTTAATTGTCTTTACCTTATTAATACTATTTATTGGCAATACACTAAATTAATTTTTTGATTAAATTAGTTTTTTGATATTTTCTCAGCTGTTCTGTCATAATCACATGTTGTGGTTTACCCCAGGAGGCAGCTGAACACCACTCAGTAGCTTGCTCATTCCACGCCCTTCCTCAGAGAGATGGGGGAGTCAATCAGAAAAAAAAAAAAATTAACACCTGTGATTGAGATAAAGAAAGTTTAATAAAACAGCAGAGAAAAAAAAATATACAGAATATACAAACCAGGTGATGCACAATGCAATTGCTCACCACCCACTGATCGATGCCCAGCCCATCCTGAGCAGCGATCACTCCTCCCCAGCCAAGTACCCTCGAGCATGACATCACATGGTCTGGAATAGCCCTTGGGCCAGTTGGCATCAGCTGTCCTGGCTGTGCCTCTCCCAGCTCCCTGTGCCCCTGGCAGAGCAGGGGAAGCTGAAAAAGTCCTTGACTGGTGTAAGCCCTGCTCAGCAACAATGAAAACATCAGTTTATTACCAACGTTACTGTCATACAGAATGCCCAGAACAGCACTGCGCCGGTCACCAGGAAGAAAATTATTTCGATCCCAGCAGAAACAAGGACACAGCCCCATTGGTGTCTCCTGTTTACCAGATCACTGCCCTCTTTCAGCAGCAGCCCTGCATTTCCCTTCTTCAGGTTTAAGATATAACACAGCCATTGAAGCTCTTCTCTTTGCTCTTGACTTTTCTTGCAGCCACCAACTCCAGGTGGTCACCCCCTGGCCGCTGTTTCATGCTCCTGGCAGTGCCCTGTCCTGTGCTGGCCCAGCCCCGCTGTCCCAGACATGGGCCCATGGACCCACTGTGCAGGCACAGCACGGCAAAGGGTGTATTGGGTGTGAGGAACAGTTTCTCTTGCATGATCTCCATGAAATCCCCTAGTGCCCTGTCCTCCTTTGGTTTCTCCTACTTCAGACAGCCTCCACCAAGTCCTGGAACCTACCCGGCCCTATCCACATCCCATGTGGGGTTTTGCAGACATCCCTGCTTGGGGGTCTGCCAGGGTCTGGACAAGGAGAGAGGTCGAGCAGGGCTGGCCATTTCCCAGTGCAGGCACTGAGCCCAGCAGCAGGAGGGAAATGATCTGGCAAACTCACCCATAAACCTGTGGAGAGCAGCCAGTGCTGGAAGTGGCCAAATAGGGAGGGCACCAGTGAAAGCTCACTCCAGTCCCATTCCCTAACACATCACCCCATGCCCTGCTCCCCTCAGCCCATGGAGAACAAAAGCACAGCAGCACAGCAATACAGGGAGCAATTTCTTCAGCCTGTTCCTGACCTCAGCTTTGGAAGAAGACCCATCCTCAAGTCAGTGGCACTGAGGAAACCTCCTTTTATTACAGAGATGTGATGGGGAGTCCAGCTGTGCCATCAGACCAGGCACATGTGCAAAGTCCTCTGGGTCAGACAGACTGGGTTCATGTTTGTGGAGACATGGAGTGCATGCAGACTTCCTGGGGAAACAGGATTATCACCAATAAAGTTCTCAAAACACAGGAGGTTCCTGAGATTGGCTAGAAACCACTTGTTGAAGACAAATGGGAAGCTAACTGCTGCTGAAATACTACCGATGGAATCAGCTTCTTGAGTGCATCTTTGAGTTCCTTGTTCCTCATGCTGTAGATGGGGGGGTTCACTGCTGGAGGCACCACTGAGTACAGAACAGCCAGCACCAGATCCACGGATGGGGAGGAGATGGAGGGGGGCTTCAGGTAGGCAAACATGCCAGTGCTGATAAACAGGGAGACCACAGCCAGGTGAGGGAGGCACGTGGAAAAGGCTTTGTGCCGTCCCTGCTGAGAGGGGATCCTCAGCACGGCCCTGAAGATCTGCACATAGGACAACATGATGAAAACAAAACACCCAATAGCTAAACAAAAACTAACCATAAGAAGCCCAGCTTCCCTGAGGTAATCTGATTCTGAGCAGGAGAGTTTGAGGATCTGGGGAATTTCACAGAAGAACTGGTCCACAGCATTGCCCTTGCAGAGGGGTAGGGAAAATGTATTGGCCGTCTGCAGGACAGCATTGAGAAAGCCACTGCCCCAGGCAGCTGCTGCCATGTGGACACAAGCTCTGCTGCCCAGGAGGGTCCCGTAGTGCAGGGGGTTGCAGATGGCAACGTAGCGGTCGTAGGCCATGACAGTGAGAAGACAATACTCTGCTGCTACCAAGAAGGCAAACAGAAAGAGCTGGGTAGCACATCCTACATAGGAAATTGTCCTGGTGTCCCACAGGGAATTGGCCATGGATTTAGGGATAGTGGTGGAGATGGAGGCCAGGTCAATGACAGATAGGTTGAAGAGGAAGAAGTACATGGGGGTGTGGAGGCGGTGGTCGCAGGCTATGGCAGTGATGATGAGGCCGTTGCCCAGGAGGGCAGCCAGGTAGATGCCCAGGAAGAGCCAGAAGTGCAAGAGCTGCAGCTCCCGTGTGCCCACGAATGCCAGGAGGAGGAACTGGGTGATGGAGCTGCTGTTGGACATCTGCTGCCTCTGGGCATGGGGACCTGTTGTTAGAGGAAGAGACAATGAAGAGTTAAGGAAGACTTCTCTGAGGGAAATCAAAGCCTTTCTCCTAGATCTTCACTCTGCTACACCCACACCCCTTCCATTCCCTTTCCAGGAGACCTTCCTTCATCTCTGTGTCTACAGCTCAGGCTTGTGCTGGCCAAGCGTGCCATGAGGAGCAGGGCCTCTGCCTGCTGTCTGCTGAGGAGCCAACCCTGCTCTGCAGCAGTGAGCTCATGGGAACCATAGGGGCAGGGATCAGTCCTGGTGTTTGATTTTGTCAGATCAATCCCCTCCTACTGCAGGAGGTCCTGTCAGCATCTAAACACTCAGTGCTAAGGAATGAGGATGCCAGCAGACAGTTGGAGAAGTTTGGTGTTTTTAAAGCTCCCCCCACCTTACCTGGGATTTTTTCTTGGATGTCAGAAACCCTCAGCATTTCTGCTGCACTCAGGGAGAACAGAAGGAGTCCTGTGAGGAAAAGGATTGCCTGTGGCTTAGTGCAGAGTGAGGGGAGTGGCTCTGTCCCTCTGACTTGTTTACAGGTGTCCCTGCCTTGCACCTTTCAGAGATGAAGGTAAATAAACTTTCTTTGTTACCATGAAAAGCAATCAGACACTGTTGAGCGCAGAGGTATCCAGTGAAGGCCACTATATGTCTCACCCTTCCTCAAGGTCTCAGCACCCTACTTTTAGCCAAGGACACACATGGCTCCTTTTCCCTTTTTGATCAGTTCTTGGATCTCTACACTTCTCCCTGAGGTTTTGATTTCATAAAGGTGCTATTGCACAGGTTTTTATCATGGAAGGCAGCTCACAGTTTGGGAGGACACCTCAGGGTGATAGCCACATTCTCAAATGACAGGATCTGGTTAAGGGAAAACCAACTTATTTTCAAGCTTTACAGGCTGCATTGCCCACTGCCCCACACTAGAGGAAACCCGGGACACTTGTTCTTATGGACACACTTGCATGGGACAACCCACAAGATCAGTCTGTGACTCTGCAGCTGAAATTCCACCTCCCCAGACAGCCCAGGAGCAAGAATGAAATAACAATAGCAATAACACAGACCAGTGGAGACACAAGCAAATATCCAGTGAGGGTCTGGCTGGGAAAGGCCAGGGCAGAGGCGGGCGGGCCCCCAGGCAGCGTTCCCCTGCCCCAGCTCTGCACCCCACCTCCCAGGCACCACCATGGCCGGGCAGCTGCTCTCAGCCCCTGGGCTCTGCAGAGGGAAATGGCCACGGGGCTGGAGAGCTGCCCCACGGCTCTGCTGGAGCTCTGGCTGCAGAGGAGCTGGTTCCCGCCTTGGAGCCCCCAACCCTGAGGGCAGAGGCTTTGCTGGCTGGGAGAGGAGGCCAGGGGGCTTGCTCAGAGGCACTGGGCTTGGCATTGGAGGGGATCATACACCTTTTTCTGAATTCTCCCTCTCACAGGATTCCTTGGTTTAGTATCCATCAATTCCCTGATCATACCCCTGCTTCCTGGAGATTCTGACCCTGGGAGGTGTTTCCCTGTCCCATGTCTTTTCCCTGTCGGTGCCCATAGACCCCATCCCAACCTCTGTGCATTCACCGTGGCCCTACAGAACCCTGCCTGTTTGCAGGGCACTGCCTGGGCGCATGTTCCTGTTTACAGGTGGCAAAAGGGCAGGTCAGAAAAACCCTGATGGGTCCAGCAGGGATGATGCTGGTGCTGTGCATAGGCTGAGGAATGGCTGAAAGCAAATTAGGACATTGCTGGCAGACTTAATGATTACTCAAAGTAATAGCTCAGCAGTCTCAGTGACTTGTCAAAAT
>JADKXX010010822.1:0-10744 GCA_017310255.1 Butorides virescens | reverse complement strand
TGCAACCCACTCCCCGTGCAACCCCCTCCCCGTGCAACCCACTCCCCATGCAACCCACTCTCCATGCAACCCACTCCCCGTGCAACCCACTCCCCATGCAACCCACTCCTGGTGCAACCCCCTCCCCATGCAACCCCCTCCCCGTGCAACCCACTCCCCGTGCAACCCCCTCCCCGTGCAACCCACTCCCCGTGGAACCCCCTCCCCGTGCAACCCCCTCCCCGTGCAACCCCCTCCCCGTGCAACCCCCTCCCCATGCAACCCGCTCCCCGTGCAACCCACACCTTGGTGCAACCCACTCAGCACCTGCAACCTCCCGCAGCACCCAGCAGCCGACCCCGTTAGGAGCCAGCGGCGTGGGGCAGGGTCTGTTCCCACCTCGCTGGGCAGCAAAGGGTAAAAGAAAGAGTAATAGCAGGAAGAAAATGTAGCAGAAATCCAGCAAAGCCCCCCAGGCCTGGGGAAGTAGGGGCTGAGCCGCTGGTGCGGTTTGCTCTATCGGTCAATCAATCAATCAGGGATAACGGTGCGGGTATCGATTGGGGAAGATGGCTTTTCAGGGGCCGGGTAATGGCCATGTGCACCTGGAGACAGTCGGATGGAACCGCTGATGCCACGGTCACTGCTACGGGGAGATGGTGACCTGATTTGCAGGGGGAGAAACCCTGTGACGACAGCTCACCCTCACCCAACGCCGCTTCGGCCGCGTCCCGCAGAGCCCGGGGTGGCTGGATCCCCGGGGGGCACGCAGACATCTCGGGGCGAGGGGCACCCAGGTACCCCCATGGTCCCCCAGCCCCGTCCTCCCCCGCAGGGACCAGGGCTGCCGGGGATAGGGGATGGGGCCGGGGCATCCTCCCTCCCTCCCTCCCCTTCTGATAATCCTATTTTTGAACCAGGGGATTAGGATCAATACTTCACTCGTAATGCGGTGGTAATACAGTGTTACACCGCCAGCGCCAGTTCCCTGCTGAAACACTTAAGGTAGTTTAAACCCATTTGTGCCAGGGAGTGCCGTGAATCCACAACGAGCTCCTTGCACGCCGAGGCAGCGCCGTGGCGGGGAGGCATGGCGAGAGCTGGCCTGGTGGCAAATCCAGCCCCGGGTGGCCACAGCCAGCAAGGGGACGGTGGCCCTTTGAGCCCAGGGGGCTTCTGGACCCTGAAAGGGCCACGCTGGACAGGGGCTCGCGTGCACCGGGGCCACCGCTGGGTCCCCTGCAGCCGGCCGGGCGGGAGCTGCCAGGGACGTGCGGGCAGCGGCTGCCCACGCTGCCCATCTTGGCTCCTCTGCTGGCCCCACGCCGGGCAGCCCAGCCCCGTGCAAGCTCCTCTTGTGCAAGCAGCCCTCGAGCAAGCACCCCACAAGCAAGCAGCCCCTGAGTAAGCACCCCATGAGCAAGCAGCCCTCATGCAAGCACCCCTCGAGCAAGCACTCCTCGTGCAAGCACCCCATGAGCAAGCAGCCCTCGTGCAAGCACCCCTCGAGCAAGCAGCCCTCGAGCAAGCACCCCACAAGCAAGCAGCCCTCGTGCAAGCACCCCACGAGCAAGCAGCCCTCGTGCAAGCACCCCTTGAGCAAGCATCCCACGAGCAAGCAGCCCTCGTGCAAGCAGCCCTCAAGCAAGCACCCCTCGAGCAAGCACCCCTCGAGCAAGCAGCCCTCGAGCAAGCACCCCTCGAGCAAGCAGCCCTCAAGCAAGCACCCCTCGAGCAAGCACCCCATGTGCAAGCACCCCTCGAGCAAGCAGCCCCTGTGCAATCAAGCCCTGGTGCAAACGGTTGTGGCCCCTGGGTTTTGGGTGGCCCTGGCTCTGCCCCACGCGCGAGCGCCTGAGCCGCCCCTCGCCGGCCGGTGGGCCGAGGGGAACCCGGCCATCTTTCACTCCAAATTGGCCGAGGGGTTTGGAGGCAAACTCCCAGGGAATAGAAACGCAAATATTTCCACCCAGTGCTATAATTATGAATTAGAGCAAAGCTCTGTCTTTATTAGGTGCTAATAGAGATAAAGGGGGGTTTGAAATGCAAGGCACCGCTCCATAAATGCTAATTCACCCGGAGACCTCCCTCGCCCCAGACCGCCGAGAACCCAGGTTTCGAGGCAACTTCTTGCCAAAAAAAAACCCCAAACCCGGCCGAGCAAAGTCCAAGGCACCGTCCCAGCGCCTCCGTTGCGTTTGTTGAGCGACGCAGCAGCTCCCCTCCCCTGGGCCACCCGGGCACCAGCGATGCCCCAGCAAACCCCGTCTGTGGGTGCCAGGGTGGGCGCTGCCCGCGGGGGCTGGGGAGCCAGCGGGGGGGGGGGGGGAACCTACGGCGGGCACCCACCCGGGCGCTGCAGCACGGATGGTGTGCACACACGCACGCCGCAGCACATACATGTGCACACAGGCATTGCAGCATGCACACACGTACGCCGCAGCACACGCATGCACACACGGGCATTGCAGCATGCACACACGCACGCTGCAGCACGCACACATGCACACTGCAGCACACATGCATGCACGTCACAGCACGCACACGTGCACACGGGTATTGCAGCACGTGCACACATGCATGTTGCAGCACGTACACGGGCATCGCAGCATGCACACACGCACATCTCAGCACACACACGTGCACACACGGGCATCACAGCATGCACACATGCACGTCACAGCACACACACGTGCACACATGGGCATTGCAGCATGCACACACGCATGCCGCAGCACACACGTGCACACACGCACGCTGCAGCACGCATGCATGCTCGTCACAGCACGCACACGTGCACACAGGCAGCGCAGCATGCACACACGTGTGTAACAGCACACACACATGCACACACGGGCACTGCAGCATGCACACACGCATGCCGCAGCACACACACGTGCACACGGGTATTGCAGCACGTGCACACATGCATGTTGCAGCACGCACACGGGCATCGCAGCATGCACACACGCGCATTGCAGCACACACGTGCACACATGGGCGTCACAGCATGCACACACGCATGTCGCAGCACACACATGCATGTCGCAGCACACACACGCATGTCACTGCACACACATGCATGTCACAGCACACACGCGTGTGCAGGCCCCGTGGCGTCGCTGTGCCGCCCCTGTGCTCGTGCGCTGCCCGTCCTCGTGGCACGGCGGGCAAGGCCGGGCTCTTGGCGCTGGCGGCACGGCCACGGCTCCGTCAGGCGGCAGGGAACAGCCTGGCCCCCCCCTCGCCCCCTCGGTTCCCCTCCTGGGGACACGGGCCCCGCGCTGGCCGGGCGGTGACGGGGGAAAGCAGCGGAGCCCCCAGCCCAGCCCCTGCCCGCAGCAGGGCTGTGAGCGCTCGGGAGCTGCCGGGACGGGGGCTCCGGGTCCCGGCGAGGGGCAAGCGGCCCCCTGCACCCCCCCGCCTGCCCCAGCCCATCCATCCCGGCCCCCCCTGCTCCTGGCTCCTCTTTCCCAGGGGACCCCCCAGCCACCCAGCGCAGACCGGGCGCTGATTTATCCCCCCGCCGGGTGCGCGGAGCCCATCACAACCCCCCCGGCTCTGACTGGTGCCCCCCGTCCCCCTCCCTGTCACCCCAAATAGGTGTTTTTCCATTTTCTCCCGTATCGATTTTCAATCTGGTGCGGAGAAACAAAACAATCCCGGCTGATCCAGCCCGGCTCCTGCCGCCGCTCACCCCAAAAGTCATCCCTGCAGTGAATGGCTGGGGGGGGCGCCTTTGCGGAGGGGGGTGCCTTTGTGGGGGGCTGCCCCCCTCCCTCTGTGGGCGTCCTTGGCCTCTCCTCTCCCACCCCACAGGCACGGGGCTGGGTGTGAGAGGGGCACGGTGGGTGCGAGGCTGCAACCCCCCCCCCAGGGGGTTTTACCGGGGGTGGGGGGATTCTGGGGGTCCCTGGCCAGGCCGGTCCCGCCGCGGTCCCTCGTTTCCCCGGCTGCGCTCGATCCGGTTCCCAGGGGTGCTGAGCTCCCCGGTGCGGCTGAAGGATGCTCACGACAGCGGCTGAGAGCCCTGGGTGGGATCTGGCCAGGGCGGGCCAGATCCTGCACCCACACCCAGTGGTCTCATCCCTGCAAGTGGTGCTGGGTTACACCAGCAAGGATCCGGACCGCTGCGCTCGGGATACTTTTCAATTAAAACAAAAATACCCTGTAATAACCCGCAGCCCCGTTTTTATTTCCTTCCCTTTTATTTTTTTTTTATATATATTTTTTTTTTAAATAAATCCATTATGAGGGGCTTAGAGATGTATGTAAAACCGGCGAGGGATGATTTGAGGATTAGGGATCGGCGCTGTCCTGGTGTGACGAGCAAAGAAAAGAAAATCCTGCCGGGGCCGGGAAGGGGACGCTGCGTCCAGCTGGGGCGCGGAGCAGAGGGGTCACGGCGGCGGCGGCGGCGGCTGCGGAAGCGGCAGAGAGACCCCGGTGCTGGCGAAGGGGGGGGGGGTCCCGGAGCGGACCCCTGCGGCCGCCCGTGCTCCCGCCGCGCTCCCAGCCCGCTCCCTGCCTGCCCGCATCCAGTTTAGCATAAAAGTCATTTTGGTTTGGGCCCCCCGGCTGCTGCTCCCTCATTTCCAGGCAGCTGATGATGGTCCTGAGCATCAGGGAAACCCACGGGGCTGGGGCCGGGCGCTGTGCGGGGTGAGCAGCGTTTAACCCCCTCCGCCAAGGATAATCGGCTTGTTTACCATTTCCCTGACCCCCAAAAGACAATGAAATTGTGCACGAAACCAATAGATTTTAGCCACATGCCTGCAGAGAGAGCGGCGATGTAAATAAAATACAGATGGGGATTCGCGCGGCGGGGCCGGGGAATGGATTCAGAGCACGAGCGGGGACGTGCCGGGGCTACCGGGGGGTCGGGACAGATCGACACCCCCCCCACCAGCCCCGCCTGCACCATGCTCGGGGTGGCTTTTTGGGGACCAGTTTGGGTTTTCCTGGCCCCAAGCCCGGGCTGCGGCGCCGAGCCGGGTTTGCAGGAGCTGCTTTGGGTGCAAACCCCACGGTCTGAGCAAAAGCGGCCTCGGGGTGCGGAGGTGGGGGTACCTGGAGCACCCCCCGGGAGGGCTCGCCCCACATCCCCACGGCAGGCACCGAGCTGGCACCCTCGGAGCCCCCGCTCATCCTCTTGCTTTAACGCACCACCTCTACTTATTCTGCTCCTGTAACTGTAAAATTGATTTTCTTGCAACAAGACGCTTGTCTTTCACCACTGAACGCGCCCAAACGCTCCAGCATGAGGCACGGGCAATTTTTAATTAGTTTCCTTTATACCCCTTGCCTCCCCGAGCAGGCATGTGGAACCGGAACAGGGGAGCCCGAAAAGGAGCAGGATTCGGAGGTGACAAAAGCACTTTTTATTCTTGATGTGATTATTAATAACACACGGCGTGTACCTAACGAGGCGGGGGCGCGGGAGGGCAGGGGCAAGCGGCATCAGGCACGGGGAGGCTTTCAGCTGCGGGGCTGGTGAAGCATCCTGAGCCACCATCATCTTCAACCATGATCCCAGAGCAGCTCCTCGCCCTCGGCCCCCTCCCCGCAAACACCCCCCCTGCACCCAAACCAGCCCAGCTCTGCTGCCCGCTCCCCTGGCATGGCACGGCGCGGTGCGGAGCTGCCGGCCCCGGCCCCACTCGGCCGCATCCTGGTCCCTCGTGGCACAGGAGCCCAGCCAAAGCGGTGCCCCCCCGGGCGGGGGGGGGTGGAGGTGTCGGGAGCCCCTGGAAGGCAAAACCAGGAGCACATGCGGGCGATACCCACATGCGGGCGATTCCCTCGTTGGAAGAGCCACGCTCCCCATCAGGGATAACGAGCCCGGGCTTATTAAAGCCTTGATGGGGGCTTAGCAGAGCCCTGCTGCTCTGTTGGGCTCCTACCCAGCCCCCAGCTCTGGGGGGGCCCCCACAGCCACCCTGTGCCCCCCCAAGGGGCTGCCCCGAAGCCTCAGGACACCTCGGCCGATGCTGTGGGGACACGTGCAGGTGAGGCGCTGGCGCCGCGTGGCCTTCGCCGAAGCCCTGGGTGGAGGTCGCTGCCGCTGCTCCTGCGGGCTCCGGGCCAGGGGACACCCCCCCCCCCCCTTGGCACCCCCAGACCCTTGGCACCCCCAGCCCCCTGTGCACCCACTGCTCTTCCCCCTGTGACTCCCCCAAACCCTGTGGTCAGCTGGGCTGTGCGGGCGGCAGAACCGGCCGGACCCCCGAGCATCCCCAGTGCTGGGGGGGGGGCCAGGAGGGGGGCAAGCTCTGGGTGTGGGGGGGTTTGGCTGTAAGGAGAGCGCAGAGCCCCTCTGCCCGGCACGGGGCACCGGGAGCACACATGCGCGTGGACGCGTGCGCGCCCCGACGAGCGGCCCAAAAAAAGTTACTGGGCGGGGGGGGGGGGGGGGGGGGGGAGGGAAGGGGGGGGGGGGGAAAAAAAAAGAAAAAAAGAAAGGAAAGTCCTGCGGTCTTTTGCCTTGTCAGTTCTCCGTCTGCTGTCACTCAGGCGCCGAATTCTCCTTCAAGTTGTCATAGCGAGGCTGGCGGGGATTATGCCGAGGCTCTGTCCAGAATTGATTCATGTGGAACGCGTGCTTGACGAGCGGAACCGCTGGGGTGAGCGGGAGCCGCTGAGACCCCCTATTTTCCCACCTTCCTCAGACAATCTGGTATTGTTTGGCCGCAGCCTTAGTGATCCCTGCGCCGGGGCTGTGACTGACACAGCTTTGAGGCTCTAAGGCGTATTTTGAATTTCTAAACCCGCTCAGGAAGTCCCCGGGGTGCCTTCTGCCATTGTCTTGTTTCTCCTTTCGCCTTTTTCCCTTTCCACCCCGAAACCCTCCTGCCTCCCCTGCCACCTCCTCCCCCTTTTTTTTTTTTTTTTCCCCCCTTCCTCCCCCTAATTCCAGGCCCTACCATCCCAAACACAACCCAGTTTTCCCTCTTCCCCCCGTGTTTATGCTCTGCCTCTCTCTGGAGCTGCTCAGCCAGTTTGCAAACACGATTTTTAAAAAAAAAAAAAAAGGGAAAGAAAAACTAAATAAAGCTCTAAAAGTTCTTAAATCCTTGATCCGCCGTGGAGAAGAAGGGCTTTACGTGTTTGCTTTTAATCAGCTGACACAAACCCCGGGATGTGTTGAAAAATAATAATAGAAATAAATCTTTTCACCTAATCTAGCGCACGCTTGTGTCTGTCCCGCTGCCCGCGCCGCTCCAGCCGTCCATCATCCCCCATCCGTCCCTGCCAGGACCGCAGGGAGGGACCATCCTGCAGGATCTGGCCAAGGAGCGTCCAACCCGGGGGAGCTTTTCCACCAGGAGCCCCCAAAGGGCTGTGGAGCCCCCGTTCCCCTGGCAAAGGACCGGGGTGGCCCCAGCGCAGGGCTCTGCCACCCCCGCCGTGGGCTTTGGTGCATCGGGAGCACCGAGCCGGCGCTGCCCCGCGGCCCCCGGCCTCTCCCGGGCTCGGGACTATATAACCATTTCCCATTTCCAGTCTTAATCTTATAAGAATGAATTGAGAATGACCAGCGTAAATACACGGGTGCCACTGGGAGCAGAAACCACTCTTTAATCTCCGATATGAAAACAATTCCCCGCTCCGCTCGCTAGCAATCAGCAAGTGCTATCAGTGCCGCGCTCTCCCCGGGAACAGGAGAGCTTATAAATATGAATTAGCGCAGAGAAAATCTACTCTCTTACCTAAAGCTA
This sequence comes from Butorides virescens, assembly GCA_017310255.1. NCBI lineage: Eukaryota > Metazoa > Chordata > Aves > Pelecaniformes > Ardeidae > Butorides > Butorides virescens. The sequence goes on along the minus strand of JADKXX010010822.1, from coordinate 3,047 downwards.
AATGTTATCTGGGTCCCTTTCCAGCAGTGGCTGACATTTCCAGAGTGCTTTTAGTCACATCTGCGGAAGACAACTCATTCCTTGTTTTAAAAAAAAAGAGAGGGGGAAAGGAGCGGAGGAGGAGCGGGAGGAGGATGAGTGGCAACGCGGGGAGACGCTGCCTTTGTTTAAAGAGGGAGATGCTGGATGCCTGAGCCCCCCCCGGGAGCCTCTGGGTGGGAGGCCCTGCCCTGGCACCCGGCACTCGCCGGGGAAAGGACCGGGCGGCCGCGGCGCAGCGCGCTCCTGCCCCAGCGAGGCCTCCGAAGGCGGCTGCTCGTGGCTGGGGCGTCGAGCGGCCCCACGTTGGGATGGCCCAAAGCAGAAGGGGCTGGCTGGAGAGCAGGAGTTGGGGGCTGGGGGCATCCCCAGGGGTGTCCCGAATGTGGGGAGGTTCAGCACCTACGGCCCTGTGCCAGGGTGGGCTGTGCTGCCCTGCCAGGGCTGGGGAAACTGAGGCACGGCGTGGGAAATGCTCCCGCAAGCCCGGCCGAGGGGATCTCTTTGGGGAGAAAGGTGATGGGGCAGGGGGGTCCTGGGCACCACCAGCAGCAGGAGCTCAGCCCCGGCGGCATCGCCCAGGCACGGGGTTTGCTCTGCTCCAACAGCACCCAGGCCGGCCGCATCGCTCCCTGCCTCACCTACCCTCCTGCGCCGGGTGCTCGAGGGGTCCCCGCCTGCCGCCGCTGCACCCCAAAGGGCCCCGTGGGCCAGCGCCGCTGACGATGGGGAAGGATGCGGCCCCGCAGCCGGCGTGCAAACCCCATCCCTCCTCCCTCCGCCGCCCGGCTCTGATCCCCGCTACCTGTGCGCGCCGGCCTCTCACCGCAAACATGTCTGCGAGGGAAGGACCTGCAGCCCAGGAGGGTCCCTAATGGGATGCTTAAGCCGTCTTTTAGGTTTTTAATGAGCGCTTCCTGGCAGGAATGCTAAACATCACGAGGTAGACAGACCTGTCTCGCTGTCAGCGGCGCGATGCGTTTCTGTGTCCTTGTCTGGCTTAAGTGAGCTCTGACCTCATTTGCTTCGTGCCATTCAATTAACAAGGCGAGCGGCGCTGGGGGGGGGTGTGTGTGCCGGGGGGAGTTTAACCGTATGTATTAATTTCCATTTTATGTTCCAAACAATTGAGCATCGCTCGGTGGCGGGAGGCGGCAGCCGGCCTCCTCTCGCCGGTACCGTTCCCAGCCGCCGCTTTGCCGGCGACCCCCAGCCCAGCGCTGGCGGCTTGGGGGGCTCGGGGGGACCTCGGGGGTCCCCGCTCCGGCCTCGCCTTCCCGTCCTCCACCCGGCAGCGGATCCACGCCCCGTGCAGCCCCTTCGCCGTATTTTGGTTAATGCCCCTCCATCTTGTGCTTCATCCGGAACGTCGATGGCTGCGCAATGAGACAGAAATGATTTGGAAAAGGGCGAGAGAGGGAGAGAAATGTTTCCCGGGATGTTAAAAAAAGCGACTTCAGGCCCCTAAATTTATGCTGCTCTAAAATGGATTTTATTCCAGCGTAATGAGAGAACAAAATAATTAATTCCTCTCCCGCAGACAAAAGGCTAGAGGCTTTCCTCCAGCCCCATCTTCCCACCGAGCCGTTGGGAGGACCGGCCGGTTCCCGGGGCAGCTCGGCGGTGCCAGGGCCGGATCCTGGGGTGCAGCCCGGTGCAGGGCCAGGTCTGCACCCTGGGAAGGTGTCCTGGCCGGGGAGGGGGTGCTGCAGCGGGCACCCCCTCCTCCTGGGGCTGACGTGCTGGTGGGGTGCTGGGGTGTGCAGGGGACCGGGGCTGCCCCGTCCCGTCCCCTGCCACCCAGGCTGGATCCAGCCCCACACCCCATCCAGCGCCCACCTGTGGGTGGGTGCCTGCGGGTGGGATTGCAGCCCCCTCCCCAAGAGGCCCGTGACCGGGTGGGTGTCTGCAGGGAAGGGGCTCCCTCCACTCTTCAGATGGAGCCCCCCACTCTTTTGGGGGCTGGGGCTGAGCAGGGGGATTGTGCTGGTTCTAGATGAAGCGATAACTATTAACCATGCGAGCCAGGCTCCTCCAGCCCCCCCTTGTCTCCACAGCGTACCAGGATGGGGAGAATGGGGGGGCAGAGCCAATTTATTCACTTAGCAGGTCGCTCCCGTCAAGAGCAGCCCTTTCAAAAGAGAGTTGCAGCGAGCCCAGATCAAGCAGGGCTGGGTTTGCCTCCCTCAGATATGATAAAATATTCTAATAAATACTTGGGAAGCCCATTACAAGGAGAATGTTTCGAGCCGGCGAGACCTCCGCAGCGGGTCCTTTCATCCGGGTCTCCCATCCGAGCCGTGGCGGTGGAGGGGGGCTGTGCCGCGTCCCCGGGGCCCCGCCGGCATCGGCACCCGTCGGTCCCTCGTGGAAGGTCGCTGCCCCGCAGGACGCTCTCCCTATTTCCAGTTTTTAATAGCAAAGCATAAAAACCTGCTCCTGGCTCCCAGCTCTGCGGAGGGTTTGGAGAGGAGCCCTGCTTGCCCGGGTGGGCCCCGTGGCGAGGGCAGCCCCATTCCTGGCCACTGATGATGAGGAGGGGGATGGCAGCGCGCTGCTGAGCCCCCCCGTGCCCCCCACACTGCTGAGCCCCCCACACTGCTGAGCCCCCCACACTGCTGAGCCCCCCGCATGCCTCCTGCGCGCTGGGTCAGAGCTGACGTGGCCGGCGTGGCGCAGCCCGTGGCCGTGGGCTCGGCTGGGATTTGCTTCTTCCCCTCGTCTGGAGCAGAGAAATCCCACGCTGGGGTCCCTCTGCTGCAGGCAGCACAAACCCCCCCGGGGCTCCCCGATAGCGCAGACGGCCCCAGCCAGGGGGCCAACGGTGCCCCAGTCCCATCCCAGTCCTATCCCCATTCCCTTCCCATCCCTGGCCTCATCCCAGTCCCATTCCCATCCCCGTCCCCATCCCGGTCCTATCCCCAGTTCCATCCCATTCCTGTCCCTGTTCCCTTCCCATCCCAGTCCTATCTCCAGTTCCATCCCAGTCCTATCCATCCCCAGTTCCA
>JADKXX010010820.1:0-20959 GCA_017310255.1 Butorides virescens | reverse complement strand
CGGCGGCGGGAGCAGGAAGTGACGCCCCGCGGCGGGGGCGGGGCGTGCCCCGAACCCTCCAATAGACGGAGACAGAGGGGCTGGAGCGCTCGGAGGAACGGGCGCTCTGATTGGCTGGAGCGTGTGTGTTTTGGCGGCGGAAAGGAGGCGTCCCGTGCGCGAGCGGGGTTCGCTGATTGGCTGCCGCGTTGCCGGGGGGAGGGCGGTGCATGCGCAGACGGGGGCGGGGCGGGCGGCCTGATATGGCGCGGGGCGGTGCGGCACCCCCGTCCGCCTGGCGCTCGCGCACGGTATCGGCCCCCCGGGCTCTGAGGGGAGCGCGGCCCCCGCCGCCTGGCACCGGGAAGGGGGGAGAGGGCGGCCCGTCCCCTCTCGGTGGGGCTTGAGGGGGCGAGGAGGAGCGGCCCGTCCCCTCAGCGTGGCGGGAGTCCCCTGGCTGCGGCCCCGGGCCCTCTTTCCCCGCGCACCGGCCCCTTCCTCACGGCGGGTCCCAGTGGGGCGGTCCAGGCCGGTCCTGGCGCTGGGCGGCGGAGGGGAAGGCAGAGCCGGGCGGGGGCAGCTGGCTGAGGCGGGGCTGTTGGAGCCTCGCAGTTCCCCAAACCGCGCGGCAGCGCCCGGCTCCGTGCCCCTGCCCGCGCCCGGGGCTCGGTGCCTCGCTGCAGCCGCGACATCTGCTTCTTGCTGTCTTTCAGTGGCAGGACCGCGTTCCAGCGTGCCGAGGAAACTTAAATCTTCGGCTCTGTGAGTACGGGGACGCTTTTTTGTTCTTAACGGGGCTGGCGTGAAGCCTTCCGAGTCTTCAGGAAGCGTGTGAGAGCTCTGTGGCTGGTTTGTGTGGGTTATAATTGCAAGCGACATCCAAAAATTGGCCCAGCGTGGTGTAATTTGTAGCATGTGGCAAGTGGCCTCCGTTTTCAGGAGCAGGGAGCCGCAGAATGTGCGGGCCTGCAGCAGCGTTTTTTTATGTATTTGTGCCAGTATTTTCTATGCTCAAGTGTTCAGTAAGACCTTATGTTGCACAGCTGTAGAAAGATGCACTATTAGGGCTTAATTTTGGAGAATGCATGCAAAGTAGTATCAGTCCAGTGATCTCAAAGGTAAAACGATATGTAACTGTAATAATAGGCATTGTATTTAAGCCCTATATTTCCTTAAAAAAGACAAAAATGGACCAGGTGTTGGGTCCCTCTTTTATTTCCTTTTTCTTCAGAGCACAGTGGAGTTTTCCTCTTCTACGTGAGACACAGTCATGACAGATCAAGAGTATGTTCTTTGCACGTGGAAGAAGCGTTTATGGCCCGCAAAGGTAAAGCAGTCGTACAAATGAGGAAAGGTTTGTGGCTATAACTTAGAAGTGGATGAGACTGAGTAGTAAGGAGAAGCTCCAAGTAAACATGTATAGACATGAAAAAGGAGCTGATCTGCAGGGATCCTAACATTGCAACCAGGTGCCATGGAACGTTGGTCCGTTCTGTGCTGTTCATATCAAAAATGTCTTGATGTCAGATCTGTCCTACAGTCTTAACAGACTCTGTCAAGGATTTTAAATGTGTGTGTTTCTCTTGAATGTAGGTTTTGTGCAAAACCAGAGTGGCTGGGAAAGCATCGAAGGCAAAGGAGACTTCTTTTGAAGTTGAAATACTTGGCTTGCAAAAACAGTTAAGTGTCCCCGTTACTGTTGTGTGGTTGCACTCTTAGACATTTAAAAAAAAAAAAAGTAATCCCTTTATGTGACGATACCTGTGAACTGATATCATTGATTTACAGAAAGATTAGTTGGCTAACCCAAAACCTGTTGCCTTTTCAGAGCTGATCATGTACATCCATAAACAGCACACTGTTAGCTCAGGCTTTCTTTGTGTGGGTTATTTTTTCCTTAACTTCTCCTAATAAGTATGGGTTTTGGGGAAAAAGTGTGGCAAGTTCGTTGCCAGATGAAAGCCGTGTCGTGTTGTTTGTGACACTCGATGCTGTGATGTTTTCAGTCAGCTTTGTTGCATTCCCAGGATCTGTGTGAAGCGTGCAGATGCTGTACCACTGAAGGAAGAACGTATAGAAGACATCGCCTCGAACTTAGGTGAGGAGACATCAAAGCATTTGCTGCCTCATAGATATTCTGAATGTAAAATATACACAAAAACTCAGCCTGGTGGACAGAAGTTAAGTGCTTATTATCGTGGAGTTGTTGCATTTCTTTTTCCCTCTTCCCATTCCATCTGTAAAGTTTGAAAATAGACTAAACATCATCACAGCTACTCTTGCTCTTCCCTCGTGTTTGGGGGGTATTGGAAGGAATGGTGAAGAAACTTGTCTGTACTCGCATTGAAATAAGGCGTTGGAAGCTTGCACTTGGTGTGTCCCTGTGTGCTTTGCCTTAAGAATCACGAATGATCTAAGAGTCAAGCTGAATCTTGAACAAAAGATAAAACTAGAAATAAAATTTCTTACGTACAAAGAACACTTACTGCATTTATTGCATATTCTTCTTCCTCAGATCAAAAGAATAATTTGCGTGAGGTTGTGGAAGAACTGAAATACCGCCGTTCTCTTAAAATTGCCCTCGATATTTTGAATCAAAATGTCTCTCCTGGACAAGCACTGCCTTCAGAAGGACCAAAGGCCCAGCTATCCCAGGAGAACAGCACAGGAGCTCTCTCATCTACCCCCTTACGTAGGTGTCGGTCACTCTTTCACTCGAATGAAAAGTTGAAGCCTGAGACTTCCGAGAAGAAAAGAGACCAAAAAAAGACCCCCACTCTGAAGGCTGATACAAAAAAACAACCCCAGAAAGGTTCTTCCCTTTTGGAGGGGAGCGCTGCAGCATGTGGAAGGGGAACAAACCCTTCCAGATGTGGTACTCGGGGCTTATATGGTACACCAAGCTCAGACAGTCAAAACTGCAAAACACCAGCATCAAAGTCACTACCAGGACAGAAAGAAGTCAAGCCCAGATTGCTGACAGAGTCCAAACCAGGAAATAAAGTCTCCCTTAAGCCAGAGGAGGGAAAAAGTAAGCAAGGAAGAAAAAGAGCAAGAGGTACAGGATCGCCTGAGTCGTGTAGGAATGATTTCCTCGAGGATCAAGCCCAGCCCCTTGCTGAGGAAGCGTCTCCTCTGTCTGTCCCCTGCAAGTCTGATGCGGTGGTACCCGCCAGAAGGGCACACACCAGAAGTCAACCTAGAAGGACATTACCGGATTCCTCTTGTAAAAGTGCCTTGGATGACTTGGAAAAAAGCATCAGTAGTGAGAGTGAAAGTCTAGCAAAGCAATTAGATGGAAGAAAAAAGCCAGTGCATTTGGAATGGGTTAATGGAGAGCAAGAGATGAGCGCAGCTGCGTCCTCGGGCAGAAAAGGGAAACGCAGGAATTGCCCTGAATCTTCATCTGGGCCCTCTGACCATGGGATGCTTTCTGATAGCTTTCCCCCTCAGCCTAAGGAGGAGGAAAATAAGAACGCTTCAGACCTGCTTATGAATAAAGTGAAGCAGTTTCAGCTGCCTGACTTTGAGGAAGATGAAGGTGGGCATATCTCTTGGGGGAAGGGAAAGCTTCATCCTGCTTGGTTGTCAAGCACTGTTACCCATCCTGGAAGGTTGTGGTGCTTTTGTGAATATGGTTCTTGAATTGCTGGGGTTAATTCCTTTTGGTTTAAGTGTTGGAGAAGCAGAAAATGCAATTGCTTCTGTACCGGCCAAGTGCTGGGGGTGTGTTTGGGTTTTCTGGAGTTGTTTTGGGGTTTGCACTGACAAAATACGCTGCAGCGATCCTTGCCCTTTGCTGGAGGACTCACTCTTTTCACGCTTTGGTGTTTTTTCTTTACCTAGCTAGCGTTGAGATGAAATGTGATTGTTATGTATATTGTTATTGTATATTCACGTTATGTGAAGGAACAGGGTGGTGCAGAGTCCTAAAACCAGCCCATTCTTGTTCCTTGCCCCTTCTCTTTGTCTTCTATTGCAATTATCAGGCCTTTGCCCAGGCAGAGAAATGTGAGTGTGTCAGGTGTGACAGTGCTGTGTGTCTTGGTGACTTGTGCTGCCACGGGGGTCACTTACGTGGTTGTGTGTTTCACCAGCTCTGAAGCCAATGCTTTTTTTAATCACTGTTCTATGCTTACGAACACTGGTGCTTGCAGGACTGGAATCGTCCGACGTGTCTTCAAAGCTAGTTTCCCCAGAGAGTCTCTCCCGCCTCTCAGCTCTGGTAGATGAAGAGGAGGAGGATGAAGAACTTCCCAGTATTTTATCACATCAAGGTGAGAAATCAGTGTACCTGTCTGAGGCTTCCTCACCCAAGATCGATGTGCTCTTCTAGGGTATGTGTGCTTCTAGTTTGCTGACAAGCCCTCATAACGAGACCCAACCTTTCTAGAAAGTGAACCCAGCTTTGTTCAAGCTTGAAATAAAATCTATTTCTTGGATGCCCCAGAGAGGCTTTTTGAAACAGAATGGAACACTGAAAGCGGGCAAGGGCCTAGGGTTGAAACGTTTTGGGGCTGTTGGGGGTTGCCCCGTCACCTTAGGTGGAAACCTGACAATCAGAGTGAAGCTCCTGAAGGGAGGCTGATGGGAGGGCGAGCTAACTGTCTTGTCTCTCTCCTTTTTCTTCTCTTTTTTTTTCTTTTTTTTTTTTTGGTTAAAGAGAAATTACTTTGTTTTTCATCATAGAACCACAATCAATTGAAGAAGGGATTTTGGTCTGGTGCAAATTGCGGCGTTATCCTTACTGGCCAGCAGTGGTAAGAACAGCTCGCTGCCTTCTTAGTGGTATTGCAAGGGGTTTGGTGAGGAGCAGCTTCCCAGGTTCTTGAGGGCCTCTTGCCCTTCTTGACTCATGTAGAGCTGGGCACGTTAAATGTCTTCTGGTAGGAGCATTCCAGTGAGAATAGAAGTAATTCTACCTACGACAAGCACTTAAAAATAAAGGTGGCTGGTTCTCACGTGTTTACATTCGAGCAGAGGATTACTGCTGAGCCTGTGTATCTTGTGTGGTGACGTAGGGCTGTCGTACCCAACTAACAAAAGAAAGGGTGTGTCCTCGTGCACTAAAAAAAATGCTCCACTGGGGTAACTTGCTACTCTTGCCACTTTAAGCTTAATTTTTCCTATTCGTGTAACTTCCCTTGGGTATGGGGTGTGCTGTATAACACCAATGGGAAATGTTCCTGCTTTGTAAGGGCTTTTAGAGTGCTAATGAGACTTTATCCTTTCAACAGGTGAAAAACGTGAGGCGGAAGCACAGAAAGGCGTATGTGCTGTTTATAGAAGGGAACACAAATGACAAGAAAAAAGGGTAACTGTGGATTCTGATCACAATCTGAGCTTTCGGTTTCTTTTCCTAGTACAGGGCAATTATGCTGTCAGTTGGCATGAAGTTGGATCTCGGAGGGAGGGTGCTGCCAGTGGGAGGGGCTGGCACTCCTCTTGGCAGCTGATGCTTCTGTGAGGAATAAAAGAAAGGGCTGGGGACCCAGCTGCTTTTTTTTTTTTTTCCACGTGTCTTGCCCAAACTTCCTGGAAACACAAGCCTGTCTTTACTTTTGTTTTAAAACCAGGTACTTCTCCCTTGTTAAAAGATTCCACAGGTTTAGGTTATCATGAAAACCAAAACAGTAAAACCTGTGCTCCTGAATTCCTTATGGAACCTAATTTTTGGGGAGGTGCAGAATTGCAGTAAATAGGGGTGCAACTCAACTGCTTCTCTTCCCTAACTGTGTTTGTTTCATCAAGTTTCTCAGTACCTCTTAAGAACCTGAAGCACTTTGATTGTGAAGAAAAGCAGGACCTCATAGTAAGTACGACCAGAAACAAGTGTGTACGTGTGTTGGAAAAAATACAGCTGCATGTACAATGTATAACCGACCCTGCGGGAGGTGTCTGGTGCGGCTGGCTGGGCTGGGCTTGGTCACTCTTCTCCATTCTCTCTCCTTCTGTTCAAAAAAGTAATTAAACATAGTTTGTGCTCCACAAAATGGAGAATAATATGGGAATGGGCCCCCCGACACCTTTTTCCATCTCGGTGCGGCTGCTGCTAAGGTTGCACGTCCCGGTGGGAGGTGGGCAGTTGCTTAGGACTCCTGCTGTGTTTTCACTGGTGGGTTTTCTACGTACAGCAAAGCCACGCTCACGCTGCCTGGCAGAGCGATGGCAGAGGTTGAAATTCAGGAGGATGCAGAAAACTGCGGGTGAACTTTGATTCATTATCGCTAGCTGTTTCTGTTAGCTGGTTCGAGCCCTAGACCTGGAAGCTTGGGTCGGCTGCTCTTCTCAGGCCTGTAAATGGCTCTTGTTTCCTAGGAACGAGCCAAAGAAGATTATCGCCGTGAAATCGAGTGGTGCATTCGATTGATTTCTGACTATCGAATTAGAGTAGGTAAGCAGATGAGTTGGGTGATGTCATCCATTCTGATATACATCAGATAACACCAAAACCGTCAGCTTTGTTTCATAGGCTTGACTGAACTGATGAATAACCCTGGTCTGGGCTTTTTAGGTTGTCACTCTTTTACGGGATCCTTCTTGGAATATTTTGCTGCTGATATCAGTAAGTGACTTCATTATCTTTTGTGTCCTTCTCTTAGGAGGGAAGTTTAGCTCTGATGGTTGCCAGTGGGGGAGTTAGGCATCAGACCTGGTGGGGGGGGTACCGTTAAAATCTCTGTTCTGAAGTTTTTCAGTCCCACAACAAAAGTTAAATAAATGCTGATTGTTAAAGACAATGTGGTAACTGGTGACCTCAGGCTGTAGAGCATTCATCTTGGAGCTCCTGTTGGAGTTTCAACTCCCTAATATTTTTTTTTTAAGACAAAATTAAGATTTTGGTGGTGGTGGGTTTTTTACCCTCTTTGATAGGGGAGGCAGAAAAGCTTCTCCCTTAGCAAGAAGGTCCCTCATTTTATATTTGTATATCCAAGTATGTATGCGGGAGCCCCTTGTTTTGTGTACTTTAGTGTGAATAATTGTGGCTTTTCTTTCAGGCTACCCAGTTAGAAAGGAAGGTTACCAAGGCTCAGTCCAAATGACCTTTCCAGATGCGGCAGAAGATGCTGAAGAGTCTTCTTCGGAAACTTCACCTCAGAAGCCCTCCAAGAAACTTCTTCCTGACAGAACCAGAGCTGCTAGAGATAAAGCGAATAAAAAGATCGTGGAGTTTATAGTGAAGACTAAGGGGGCCGAAGAGCATCTTTTGGCTATTTTGAAAAGCAGAAAGCAATCCCGCTGGCTGAAGGAGTTCCTGAATTCTAGTCAGTACGTGACCTGCGTTGAGACTTATTTAGAGGATGAAGAACAACTGGACCTTGTAGTGAACTACCTGAAGGAAGTGTATAGTGAAATAGGCGCTAAAAATCTGCATCAGATAACTGGAGATGGAATAAAATTTATTTCGGATGTCCTTTTGCCTGAAGTAAGTAAACATGAAATGTTGAGAAAAGTAAACATTAAAGGAAGTAAATGGTGGTAGCATTACACGAGTCGAGTGTAAGGACTTGGGGAGCACACCCGGGAGCTGGGCGGTGTTTGAGCTCCCGTCCAGCCTGCCTGCCAGCTTGGGCCATGGCCCCTGCCCCTCAAAGGGCACGGAGCTCTCCCTGGTTTCAATGTGTATCTTCAGCAAAGAATATTAAAATCAGGGCAGGGCAGGAGGCTCTTAAGCCATGTTAGTGGGCTGGTACTCGGAGAACAAATCCGTTTACGTGTTGGAGACGATAAATGAAGCCCCAGTATTGATCGCTACGCGCTTCCTGCGGGCGCTGCAGATGTTGGCATAGGTTGGCTGGTGGGGTTATGGGCAAAGCGTGGGCTAACATAGTTCTAAACGCTGATTTTCTTAAGTCATTAGCACGGGATGGAGAAGCTTTAGGTAGTGTGAAGTTCTCAAAGGCAGAAGGTTGCTTTCTGCTGTGTTTTGATGCTTCTGAAACTCTTCAAAGCTTTGGTTTTGTCTTGGTTTCTAAATCAGGCGAGCTGCTGCTGGGGTTCTTGGGCTCTGTGTGTGTCAGGGGGCAGGTTGTTTGTTTGTACAGTTTTACTTTTAGATACTTCTTGTTCTTCTTGTGAACTTCCCTGGGAGAACTTTAACTTCTGTAGAAACAAAATGACTATGGAGAATTTCTTAACCTGGTTATGAAATATCCTCTTGGGAAGGGTCAAGGACAGGTCTGTAGCATTTGTGAGCACCTGAGTATGCAGCAAGTAGCTTCTCCCGAGTTTCCTAAGTGGTTGAGGAACCTTACTCCAAAAGTGTGCTCATCTGCTGAGGCAGTTTCAGGTTGCTGGTTGCCATTTTAGGGTTGTTTCACAAGTATAAATGAACTAAATGCTTTTATAGGCCATCATTTACGCGATTTCCGCTGTGGATGACATAGATTACAAGAAGGCAGAAGAGAAATACATAAAAGGACCATCTGTGAGCAAAAGGTATCTTTTTATTTTTGGTATTCTCTGAATTTTTCTCACTAGTTTGCTGTTTATATGGGAAAATGTGAGCATGAGGGCAGGAGAGTTCCTCCCGTCTGTAAGGCAAACTTCCTCACAAAAGGGTTAAATGTGGGGAGTGTTCTTGCTGTAACACTGCGAGGTGTTCAATGTGTTAAGATAATTTTTACTACAATGCCTCAATGTATTTTTTTCAGGGAGAGAGAAAAATTTGATGAAGAAATTCTAGAGAGAAAAAAGTGTAAGACCAAAGTAGCGTCTGCAGACAGCGCCTGACCAGGAAGACGAACTTTCCCTTCCCAACTTACCCTGGCACTGAGTGTGTATCATGAAATGGTTGTTTGTATAAAACCTGTAATTCTTACTCTGTAAAAATCCACGTGCATATTTTCAAAAGCTGCGGTGGTCATAGTGCTGCACCGGTCTTGGGGCTGCTCTCAGTTCTGCCGGCTGGAGCCAGGCGCTGCTTCCCTCGGCCTTGCCCCCCTGAACTGCCTGTCGGAGCCGACGTGGACCGTGCCGCAACGCTGCGGGCGTGCAGCCACCTCACCCCTTCAGTGCCCTTAACGTGGAACTGGCAAAGACTGCAAGCGTTTGGGGGCTCCTGGGTAGAACACTAACTCTTGCGTGAATTATTTTGGCCAAATACCCGACAAAGGGCGGGCTGCTGTCCGCGGAAAGACACGTTTGGTAAACTGTGTGGGTGCGTGTTGCCTGATGATTTTACTGCTACTGAATGTACGCGGGTTTCCCTCTGAAGACGTTCCCAGCGGGGTGACTGTTCTTGCTTTACGTGTCTCAAAGTGTGGGAAATAAAATCGGTACCCAGTGAGGCAATCTGAACAACACTGGCTTTGTTTCCGTTGATAGGACAACCATGCAATTCAGCGGAAAAGGAATCCAGTGTTTGCTTAAAAACCACAGAACATTCACTTTTCCATTGAAAAGTGAAACTGTTTTGAATGCTGTTTTAATGGGTTTTTTAGGCCATGATTTTAGGAGTACTTTTAATTGTCTTTGTCTGATTTAAGTATCAAATCGTATGTCGTTCCTTCCCCCTGCTCTTGCTAAAGGTGTAGCGCGTTGCGAAGTGCCCGGGGCAGCCTCGCACTGGTACCGAGAACAATTTTATGGTAAAGCCCAGGGGTCAGGATTTTCCTATATTGTAATGACAATGTGATCTATTCACTTGTCCAGTAGAAACGAAGATGATCTGGAATTAAGGAAGAATTTTAAATATAAATTGGGATACAGATGTGCATTCTGGCTGTAGTAATTATCTCAATATATTTTAATTATTCTGTCTTCTAATGAGTCTTAATATGCATTAAGACTCTAATGAGTCTTAATATGCATTCATGTTGCGGAAGGGACAGTCACAGGTACCTGAATCATGGGAAAGTAACAGGAATTTGACTGGACTGTTCTTTATTTTTCATTAAAATGGCCCAGAAGGGGTCGCGTGCTTCCTGGGATAGTACAGAAATTTAATGACAAGGTGCTGGAGTTCGCTCTGGCGTTGTGAGCGATGCTTCCAGCTGGAGATGTCTTTGCTCTCGTGCCCTTCCACGTGGAAGCTTCCAGCCCCTAAACCCATCCGCTGCTCGTGGCCATTCGGAGATCAGCGCCTCCGCAGGTTCCCCCTGCTGTAAAACATAATCGTGTGTACGCTTCTCAATTAAAATTCCTAAAGTGCCGTTGAAATCCTCCTCCACACCGCTGCGCAGCAGCAGAGCTCCCCCAGCACCTTGCCTTTATCTCCGTCCTTCCCCCGCGCTCTTCAACACGGCCAAGTTCTCATTTTAAAAACCCAACCGCGTCCTCCTGCCTCCGGCTGCCTCCGAGCCCGCCTTGTGTCGCAGCCCTCTGAAACGTTTACGGCTTTGAGAACGCCTCTCCCCTTTTGAACCAGGTGTTCAAGGTTGCTTGCGGTACTCTCCCTACCCGTGGGCCCCAGAATTGCGTCATTTTAAGCCAATTAAAGGTGGATGAAGTGAATTGGCAAAGGCTCGTTCTTACTTTTGTTTGGATATGCTCATTTATTTCAAATGCTGATTTTTAAGCCGTGGCTTCCACATGAATTTTATGTCGGGTGAAGCTTATTTCTGCCTGTAGGATGAACGGTCGTTTTAATTGGTGAAAATTATTGTTGTCTATCAGATAACGGTTGTAGTTGTTGCAGTTGCACAGTTCCACGTTGTTAAACCTGGGGCGAGTACAAGAAAGCAAATTTACCCTTGTCCTGGCACCCATCGGCCCTGCCCAGAGCCACTTGCTCCCAGTTCAGTCGCTGCCCCCTCCCTCTGTCCCCCCATGCTGTCGCACCAGCACCTGCTCCCCTTTGTCTTTAGGATATTAAAAAAAACCCCAAACCAACAAAAATGGGAGGGTGATTTGGGGAGGGTACGGGGGCATCTACCGCCGCCTGAGGGCCGCGGAGGGGTCCGGGATTAACGGGAGGGAGCCCCAGGTCTGCAGCCCCAGGCGGAAAAAGGAGCGGCTGCCGGAACCCGGGATCGAACCAGGGACCTTTAGATCTTCAGTCTAACGCTCTCCCAGCTGAGCTATTCCGGCCGGCGGGGGCTGCCCCCCCCCGCCCCTCACCCCGAGGGGCCGGGCCCAACGCCGGTGGGCGCCCAGCACCGGCCGGGGGGGCCCGGGGAGACCGGGACGGGCGGGGGGGGAATGCGGCGGGGGCGGCCGGCGCGATCGCGGCGCGGTCCCGGCGCGGTCCCGGTGCCCACAGCAGCAGGCGGGGCGGGGGCGGCGGCAGCGCGGTCTCTGTGGCGCAATCGGTTAGCGCGTTCGGCTGTTAACCGAAAGGTTGGTGGTTCGAGCCCACCCAGGGACGGGCCGGCGCCTCCTTTTGCCGCCTCAGCCGCCGCTCCGGGGCCCCGCGGCGCCGGGACGCGCCCGCCGCCTCCTCCCGCCCTCCTCGTTTTGCCGTGGATCTGGGCTGCGGAACCCTTCCCGCGCCGCCCCGCGTTCCCCGCCGGCGCGGTGAGGCGGCGCACCGGGGCCGCGCCGGGCCGCTTAGCGGGTGCACCGCGCCCAGAGGTTGCCTGAAGGGCTGCGGGCGAGATGGCGGCGCTGGGCTGTGAGCGGGGCCGGGAACCAGGGCTGGGAACCGGGGGCTGAGGCCGGGGCCGGGTGAAGGCCTCGGCCCTGGCTCTCGGCAGAAAGACTGAGGCGGGAGGGAGCCCTGGGGCGGGCTGGCGGCTCCGGGGCCCTGAGGCGGGGGGCAGACCCGGCCGGGCTGGAAGCTCCGGGGCCCTGAGGCGGGTGGCGGACTGGGCTGGCGGCTTCGGGGCCCTGAGGCGGGGGCCGGGCTGGGCTGGGAGGGCCCTGAGGCAGGGGGCAGACCGGGCTGGGCCGGGTCGGGCTGGTCTGGAAGCTCCGGGGCCCTGGGGCGGGGGGCGGACCTGGCTGGGGGTTCTGGGGGCCTGAGGTGGGGGGCAGACCGGGCTGGGCCGGGTCGGGCTGGGCTGGGAGCTCCGGGGCCCTGAGGCGGGGGGCGGACCGGGCCGGCCTGGGGGTTCCGGGGCGAGGCAGGGACCGCAGCTCTCCCCGGGGGTGACTCTGGGCCCCGCGGAGTGGACGGGGGCCGTGGGGTGTCCCTGTCCCCTCCGGAACAGCCCGGCCCCGTCTAAGGGGCGGGGGTCCCGCCTCGAGCTCTCTCCCAGGCCCCGGGCCGTTCCCGTTCCCCGCGGTGACGCTCTCCGGCCGGAGCTGAGCTCTCCCGTGCTCTCGTTTCAGGTCTTCGCCTCCCTCGGCGCGGCGCGCTGGCCTGGCGGTGAGAGCCGGAGGGTGCTGGGTGCCCCTGCCTGCGAGGCCGTGCCTGGCACCCCGAGCCCCGCAGCTGAGAGCAGCCTCCCCCCCGTGAGCTGTGTCGGGGGGTCGGGAGGGTTGGGTGTTCCGTGGGGTTCTCTGCTCCAGCTGGGTTTGAGCCGAGCGCTTGCTCTTTCGGTGTTTCTCCCCGCAGGGAGAGCAGCGGTGCGTGCCCGGGGGGGCCGTGTGGGCAGCGGGGGGCTGCGGGGCCCTGCCGCACGGAGGTGCAATGGGTTTTCTTCTCCCCAGGCCGGGCACTGTGACGTCTGTTCGCACTCAGCTGCTCCACCAGACGCCGGTGGCTGACCACGCTGACAGGTAACGCCGGCACTTCAGGGCGGGTTCCTCACCTCTGTCCGCCCTCCCGCGGGTGGGGGATCCCGGGCCATACAGGGAAAGAAGGAACCTCCCATTTGCCGTAGCTCTGCCTGCCTATGCGTGACGATCTTTTCCTCACGTTGCTTCTTAAAAGCCGGGATTGACTGGCAGGCTGCGAGCCCTGGGGATGAGCCCACGGGGTGCCCTCCATAATTTGGGTGCAGTGAACAGAGGGGCTCTGCCTGAGCGACAAGCTCCGTGGATCTCCCCACAGTGGGGGGTGGGGGGAACCCTATTATAAACCCAGTCTCCAGCAGTAGCAGAGGGCGTGAGATTGTCCGTGAGCAACGTCCCACGGCTTCCTTACGGGATCACAGCTCCTCGAGGCTGATGATTGTATTCTGCAGTTACGCTTAATAACTGGAGACTGACGCTGCTGCGCCGTTTGTCTTCAGCTCTGTCCAAGTCCAGCAAAAGAGCTCAGCTGTTGTCCAGAAAAAATCCTACGTCCCCACCAGCAGGGGCGAATATATTGTCACCAAACTCGATGACCTGATCAACTGGGCGCGAAGGGTGAGTCGCTGAAGCTGTCGTGCTCGCTAGGGAGAAACGGTATCAGATGCTTTGAGGTGCTGGTGGGAAATGGATTTGAGCCATCTCCTCCTTGGGATAAAAATAGGTTCAAAATTCCCTGCCGGGAAATAGCCAAGCTTCTTGGCCAGAGGCTGACACTCGGGACGCGCGATGTGAGGGTGCTGCGACGCAGCGCAGGCTGCCTGCCCAAACAGAGCTGCCCTTCAGTAATGAGCGAGAGGCGCTTTCTGGTTTTGTGGAGTCCTTTTAACGTGCAGCTGCTCTGTGCCCTGGGGAAGGCCGCGCAAGCAACGCCGCCCTCGATCCAGCGTGCTCCCGCTCAGCTGAGTTTTGCCTTCTCCAGCCACCGCTGCCCCTGTGCGGGGCTTCTGGGGTGGCTGCTTCAGCAGCCTGAGACGTAAAGGGGAGCGCCTGCGGCTGTGGGCGCGCTCTGCATCCCTGAGGCTGCGAACGCGCAGACCTCTGCACGCCCGTTTCCCTGGAGCCGTGGGTTTTGCTCGCCTGCATCATAGCAAACACCATTTCCGTTGGTGATGCTCTGTCTAAACAAACCTTGGAGCTTTCCTTGTTCTGTTTCCTTTTCTGTCTGATCAAGTCTTGTTCTTCGAGTCACCCGCCCTGCGTCTCAGCTCCCGCTTTCAGCGCCCTCACCCGTCACCTGCGTCTCTCCTGCTGCAGAGCTCCTTATGGCCGATGACGTTTGGCCTGGCGTGCTGCGCCGTGGAGATGATGCACATGGCGGCTCCGCGCTACGACATGGACCGCTTTGGGGTGGTGTTCCGAGCCAGTCCCCGGCAAGCTGACGTCATGATTGTGGCCGGCACCCTGACAAACAAAATGGCTCCGGCTCTTCGGAAGGTACAGCCTGCGCCGGATGCCTCGGGTGCAGCTGCGCGCTGGGGGCGGGTGGGAAGTGGCCTGAAACGTCTGTGCTCTGCAGGTCTACGACCAGATGCCGGAGCCTCGCTACGTGGTCTCCATGGGGAGGTGAGTGCGGGACAAGCCTTATCGCCTTCTGCTGCAGGGGAGAAAGCTGGCGCCTCCACCCAAGCAGGGAGATGAAGGGGGGGAACCCATTTCTCATTTGTATTTCCAACCCCTTAAATTACGTAAAGAGGCCTTGTTACAAGTGAAAAATAAAGACCCGTTGATTAGGGCGAGGAGAACAACATCTCTCGAGCCACGGTCAACTGCAAAGTCTGCCCAGTGAAAGATTCTCGGGTCTTTGCAGCTGCCAGAGTCTGGGGACTTGTGCATGTCCAGAGCCTCAGAACTTGCATTTAGACGAGAGCTTTCCAAATGCTCCTGCCGTGCAGCATGAGATTGGAGCTCCGTGGAGCTCTGCGATGGTGGAACTGATGCCTCGTTCGCCTCGGGGAGCGGCTGGGGCCGAGGACGGCCGTTTCACCAGGGCCTGGAGGGCCAGAACGAGTGCTAGAAGCGCTCCGTGCAGCAAAATAAAAAAGGGTTTGCGGTAGAGAGGAAGGACCCCCAAGCATATGCTCCGTAAGAGTAACGAAAGCGGTTCGGTCTGGTTGGATTCAGCTGGAAATGTGGCAGCTGGGGAGTGAAGCCTCTGCCCCCCAGTGGCGGCGTAAACATTGGCATCCATTCCATCCCTTGCTGGGGATCTGTCGGGTGGCTCCTTGCCTCCCGCAGTCGGGTGCTGGGCTCACCTCCTCCTTCGCCTCCCGCTCCCCTTTTCCCATGGGCCGCTGAGCCGTGTTAACCAACGCGCTGACACCCGCCCGTCTCTTGCAGCTGCGCCAACGGCGGGGGTTACTACCACTACTCCTACTCGGTGGTGAGGGGCTGCGACCGCATTGTGCCCGTGGACATCTACGTGCCAGGTAGGGAAGGCGGCGCTAGCCCCGAGTGGGACGGGAGCGCCGTCGGTTTGCGCCTCTGGGCGGTGCTCGGTGCGGTTTTTAAGGATCTTTCTGCGCCGCTGAAGTTGTGGATGCTATGATCGGATCTGCCCTGGGGTGTCCAGCAAACACGCGGGGTTCTGGTGATGTCACTCGCCAGTAACCGTTGTGTAAAGCGCGGGCTGCAGCGTCATCGGCCGCGTACTCCTGTGAGACACCACCTTGCTTAAACGCAAAGCGTTTCTACGTTTTATAAAGGCCTTTTCGAAAAGCGCCGTCACTTCACAGGGGCTTCTCTGGCTTAAAGAGGCTGCTTTAATGCCCTCTGCAGCCTGCGGCTTACGCGAAGCCGGAGGGAAAGCACGGCCGCCTTGGGGAAAAGCCCCGCTCGTTGGTGCTCCTGCTGGCTACGTCACGGTGCAGCTAGCAGCCCCGCGGGCTTCCGTGTTTTCTCTCTCAGGTTGCCCACCTACGGCTGAAGCGTTGCTGTATGGGATCCTCCAGCTTCAGAAAAAAATCAAACGGGAGAAGAAGATTCAGATCTGGTACAGGAAGTAGCCTCCTATTTATGAGCTCCCCCCTCACTGCCCGCCCGGGGCTCCCGCTTGCATTCGTACGCACAAGAAATCTGGGTTCTCACAAGGCTCCCAATAAAACCCTACCTGGGGAAGCTGCTCTTCTGTCTTTAATGCATCGCTCTTACCTGAGGTGTTTTAACCCATTTAAAAACGGCATTAAAAAGCAGGAGTTGAATTTGATGACGTTCGCGTGGCGTTTCCCGGGCAGCCTGTGAGGGAAGTGCAACCCGTGAAGGTGCCTGTCGTGACCGAAGTGCCTTGCCGGAGGCCTGGGACTCGCTCCTTGGCTTTGTTAGGAAGGTTTGAGACCAACGCGCGTCCGGCTGAGCCCCAAGGTCTCCCTGAGCTCGCCTCATACAAACAAAAAGCAGGCGGTGAGTAAATCCTACAAAGGATCTAATAAATCCTTTCTATCTGGGTGCGCAGCAGCCAGAAATTAATTATGTTTCTGTAATGTAAGTAAAATATGAATGCTTAAAATCAGACTCTAACTAATCAAGATGAATGCTGCAGCACTCCCTGGCACGGGAGGGAGGAAGCGGCCCGTGCCGGGCTCTGGTACTGGATGTGTCCCGGGAGCCCGGTGCGGTGGGGTCCCGGCAGCCTGGGCTGTGGCGCGCTCGCTGCAGGATGACACGCACGCTTTTGAAAGACAAAGAAATTGCTCTGGAACAGCAGCTGCGGCCTTCATTCCTTTTTAATGGGTTTTATCCCTTCTGGGTAGAGAGAGGAAATTCATTTATGCGCTGTTGAACCGCAAGGAGGTCGGCAGGGGCAGGGCTTGCTGCAGGGGGGGCTTTAGCCAAAAGTAGGGGAGCTTCACCAGGGGGCTGCTCCGAAATGCTGCCTGGTTTTAGGTTATTTGGCTTGTGTGTGGAAAAAAACACACACCCCCATTTCTAAAAATGATCCCGTTCTTGGAGGGACCATCTCGCCCTTGGACCCCTTTGGCTAAAGGCACTTGCGTCGCAGCTGAATCGAGGTATTTGGAGACGAGGGCGAGTCTTGAGTGGAAGCCAGCCTCAGGGATGGACACGGGTGGGACCTTCCTCTGCAGAGCCCAGAAGGACCCCGCTGGGTGGGGCAGGGAGCCCCCAGGCTTTGTCCAGGAGGTCCCCTGGGACCCAGGGCTTCCACCCCAAGCCTCGGGTGTCTCCATATAACTCAGGGTCAATCTTCTCCCATTAGCACATCATCAGCCTCTCCTCCTTAGTGTTGGCTTCCTGTGGCTTCGGGGCAGCCCCATGGGAAGGTGCGGGGGCACCCTCAGTGCTTCAGGACGGTGGGGGTGATCATCTTGTGGAAGGAGTAGTACCTGCAGTCCCTGGGAGGGACCAGGTCCATCACCGTCGTGCTGATGTTCTCCCTCTTGAACCCGGCCTCCACCAGCTGCCCTACCTGCGTCTCCTGCGAGAGAGGAGGGGTGGGAAGGAGCCACGAGGGTTTGAGCTGCCCGGATGCAAGTAGAGACGCGGCCGAGCCCCGGCCTGCGGGGACATGGGGCAGCACGAGCAGCCGGGCACAGGGAGCCCCGGCTTGGGCTGCCGTGGGCAAAACCCTCTGACCGTCCCTCGAATGTTCCCTGCTGAGCCCCAGCCCTCCGGGAGGAGTCAAATGGCCACGGAGTGCTCCAGCCCAGGGATGCAGGAGGTGCAGAGGCTGCGGGGTGGCTTTGGGGCCCCTGGGTTGGGCTGGGGGTGCCAGGCCCTCCCCAGCCCGGGCAACATTGCTCACCTCAAACATCTCCTCGATGTCGGTGTACTTGGTTTTCAGCAGCTCCCCCCAGGAGGTCAGGTTGCAGTAGGTGAGGACCCCGCCGGGCTGCAGCAAGCGGAAGGCATGGTCCTGCAACGGGAGTTGAGGCAGGGCTGGCTCAGCACCCTTTGTGCAGCTTGCCCTCGCCTTGCTCAGCACCCCTTGTGCAGTGCCCCTTGCTCAGCACCCAGCCCCGCCTCACCCCCCTCCAAGCCCTCCCATCTCCCCGCAGAGCTGGACATTGCCCCAGCCCTCCGTGCTCTCCGTCCCCTCCCTCCTGCCGTCTGCGACCGCATGGACTGAAAGTGCTGTGATGCCACCATCACCCTGGGCACATCATGGGGACATCGGGGCTTTCCAGAGGGCACCCAAGTCCTGGGAGGGTGCTGGGACAGCGTGGGCTACAGACTGACACTGGCTTTGACCCCTGAGCTCCAAAATTCTCCTCTCTGCCCTGTGTGCCCCCCACCTCCCCCAAACCCACACGCGCTGGGGGCTCTAGCCCCTCGCAGAGGGCAGTGGGAGGTGTGGGTGCTGCACCCTGCCACCTTACCTTGATGAAAGTGAACTGATGCGTGTGCCAGGTCTCCTCCGACAGCGGGTAGGTGTCGTACAGGATCCCTGCCCGGGAATGCCAGAGACCACCCGTTAGCTGGGATGGGCCGCCGAGGCACCGGTGGGGCTCAAATGTGGGGGGGAAATTCCCCTTCGTGCCCCTTCATTACTATTTGTTCCTATTTAAATTCGCACCCTGGGTCTCTGAGCCCCGGAAGGCAGCGAAGTGCCGCTCCCCAGGACGAGGTGCCACTCTCTGGGGACAGCGGCTGCAGCCCATCCCCGCCACCGTGGGTGCTCGCCTGCACCCTGAGCTCTGCCATGGGGACCCCCACCCTGCCGCCCCCTCCCCGGTCCCGCGGGGCTCGGCGGCGCGGTGCGGTGCCTCACCCCTGAAGTGCCCGTCTGGCAGCGTCGGCACCACCTCCTCCCACAGTCCCTTCAGGGCCACGACCTGCGGGCGGGATGGCAGAGCGGTGAGCCCCGGCGGCGGGCACCCACCGGCACCGTGCACCGGCACAGTCGTGTGTCGTCCCCCCCCCCCAGACCTTGTGCGGCTGCGTCTTGGCCCACTCCTCCAGCCGCCGGAACACCCCCTCGTTGCACTCGATGATCCAGTGCTCCTCGATGTCAAACTCCTCCACCTTGGTGGCGGCGATGGCCATGCCAAAGCCCACCTCCAGCACGCGGCCGCCTGGGGACGAGAGGGCAGCTGGGGGGGGCTGTGCCTCCCCGGGGACGAGAGGGCAGCTGGGGGGGCTGCGCCTCCCCGGGGACGCCGGGCAGCCGGGGCGAGCCCAGCAAACGCAGAGCCCTGGTTTTCCTCTGCCTCCGAGGCCCCCCCCAGCCCCAGATGCTACCCCACTCTTGCCCTGAACAGGGCTTTTTTTGGCGCAGGTTGGGGAAGTGCGGTGCTGCCGGTGCTGGGCTGAGACCCCCGGAGCAGCCCCGGGCCCCCCCGTCCCCCGCTGCCTCCCCGGGCGCACCCTGCAGTGGCCCTTTGCCCCCATCAACCCCCCCCGGGTGGTTGCAGCAGGAAGAAGCAAACGCTCGCGGCGGTGCTGCCGAACCCCGCTCTGCCGCGTGCGGGGAACACAGCCGGAGGAGCAGCAGGTCCCGGCCGGGCTGTGCTCTGCCCCTGCCGGTGGCTGCACCCCCCACCCCCCCCCCCCGCCAGCCCCTTTTGGGAATGTGTCACACTGACACCAGAGCACAAGTGCCACCATGGCCCCGTGCCCACCGTGGCTGCGTGGGGAGCACCGACGGCGAGCGGGGTGCATGCGGTGGGGTCCCCTGGCAGCAACGTCTCTGTGTGTGTGTGTGTGTGTCCCGTCCCCCCCTGCCTGCTCCCCACACCCGTGCTGCACCCCATGGCACGGCCCGGAGCCCACGGGGTCCCCGTTACCCCTCGACGCGGCCACGGCCGCCAGCGAGTGCATGTAGGGCGTCTCCCAGCGCTCCATCACCGGCTTCCCCAGGATCTCCAGGTGGGCGTCCGGTGCATCGTAGCCGGCCGCTGCCTCCCGCCAGGCCGCCCGGCAATCCTCGCCCTCCACGAAGATCGGCCTGGCGCTCATGGCGGTGCCGCCGCTGCCGGGAGGAAAGTCCAGCGGCCAGGCTCAGCGGTGCTGGGGGAGGGAAAAGGCCGTCCGGCTCTCTCCGGCTTTAAATAGCCAGGGCTGGAAAAATGCTGAGCGTGCATGGCGAGCTGGGGCCCTTCTGGGTGGAAGGGATCCCTCCTCCCGTCCCTCCTCCGGAGCTGGGGCCGGGGGCTCCGTGGGGCTGCGGGCACAGGCAGGGCTGGGCGGGAGCGACCGGTGCCCCACGTTGGAGCGGGGCTGCCCCGGAGTGGCTGGGGGGGTGCAGGGGATGGCCCCCGCTTTAGGGTGGTTGGTGGAACCATGCACTGCGTGGGGCATGGCTGGAGCGGGAGTGACCAGCACCCCTGCGTGCTGGATCAGTGCAATGGGGGGGGACATGGAGGAAGGGCTTGTCCCTGGGGGCTGTGCATGTTGTTGTACCCCATCCTGTGCCACACTCTGGGTCCGTGTACCGGGGCTGTGCCATGCACCAGGGCTGTGCACGGTGCTGTGCCACGCTGCAGGGCTGTGCACCAGGGCTGTGCACCAGGGCTGTGCCATGCACTAGGGCTGTGCTGTGCACTGGGGCTGTGCACCGGGGCCATGCCATGCACCAGGGCTGTGCACCAGGGCTGTGCCATGCACCGGGGCTGTGCACTGCGGCCATGCCGTGCACCAGGGCCGTGTACCGGGGCCGTGTACTGGGGCTGTGCTGTGCACCAGGGCTGTGCACGGCGCTGTGCCACGCTGCAGGACTGAGCACCAGGGCTGTGCACCAGGGCTGTGCCATGCACTAGGGCTGTGCAGTGTGGCTGTGCCGTGCACTGGGGCCGTGCACCAGGGCTGTGCCATGCACCAGGGCTGTGCACCAGGGCTATGCCCCATGCTGTGCCACACTCCAGGGCTATGCGTGGTGCTGTGCCCCACACCGTGCCATGCTCTGGGGCTGGGCCCTGCAGCTGTGCCATGTACCGGGGCTGTGCACGGTGCTGTGCCCCATGCTGTGCCCCGCTGCAGGGCTGCACAGTGTGGCTGTGCCATGCGCCGGGGCTGTGCACCGCGGCCATGCCGTGCACCGGGGCCGTGTACTGGGGCTGTGCCGTGCACCAGGGCTGTGCACCGGGGCTGTGCCCATGCTGTGCCCCCCTGCAGGGCTGTGCACCGGGGCTGTGCCGTGCACCGGGGCTGTGCTCCATGCTGTGCCCCACTCCAGGGCTATGCACGCTGCTGTGCCCCACACCGTGCCATGCTCTGGGGCTGTGCACGGTGCTGTGCCCCATGCTGTGCCACGCTGCAGGGCCGTGCACCGGGGCCGTGCACCGGGGCCGTGCCGTGCTCCAAGACCGTGCCCCGGGGCCGTGCCCAGCGCCCTGCCCCACGCTCCTCCCTGCGCAGCGCTGTGCGTGCCGGGGGTGACCCGGAGGGAGCCCCGGGGCTCGGGGGGGGG
>JADKXX010010819.1:0-32563 GCA_017310255.1 Butorides virescens | reverse complement strand
GGGGGGGGGGGGGGGGGAAAAACGGGGGACGGCGAGGAGCGCCCGCCCGCAAGCCCGTGACCTGCCGCTGGTGCCGCCGCCGGAGGGAAGAGCCGGGCGCGGCCCCGGATACCGCCGAGGAGCCGCCGCCATGAACAGCGTGGGAGGCGCCGACGAGATCGGGTGAGGAGGGGAGAGGGGGGGGGCGGCCGCCTGAGGAGGCTCCGGGGCGGGGGGGTCCGGCCCCCCCTTTCCTGCGCCATGAGGCCAGCGCCGCGCCGGGGCTTCCGGGGCTGGGAGGGGGGGGCCCGGCACTCTCCGGGCCCCGTCCGCCGCTGCTCCTGCCCGCCATGCTGGGCCCCGGGGGGCGGGGGGGGGCCCCCCCCCCCCCCCCCCCCCCACGTGACCGGCCCGCGCCGGGCTGCGGCGGCAGGTGCGCGCGGCCAAGGTCACCCGCGCGCTTCCCGCGCCCTCCCGCAGCCCCGGCCCGGCCCCGCCACCACCCGGGGGGTCCGTGTGCGTGCTTCCCCCCCCCCCCCCCCCTCCGTTAGCAGCGAGGGGACGGGGATGCAAACCCGCCGGTGACTTTGTTCCGGTGACTCATCAGGGCTTCCCCGGAGGGGCCCGAGGGCCGGCCGGGCCGCGGGGCAGAGACCCCCGCTCTCCACCGGCGCAGCGGCAGGACAAAGGCGGCAGCCGGGAGCCTCCCCTCGCCTCCCGCTCCGTGCTGCAGAGGGGGCCTTGCGTCCTCCCAAACTTCCCCCCCCCCCCCCCGGTTGAGGGATGCCTCCTGCGAGCTGCCCTGCCGCGCCAGCTGGGGTTCGGTCAGAAAAACGCCGCTTTTGCTCCAAAGGCTTCCCGGAGATTTTTGTGGCTCCTTCAGACTGCCTGCCTGACAGCGGTCTGGTTCTTCTGACGTGTATTTAGTATTATTCTCCTTCAGTGCTGTGTTCCAAAACCTAGCGACGTTTTAAAATTACGAGACTGTAGACTTGGCACGCTAGACCTGAAAATAGCAAAAGTAAAATAAAAAAGACCCAACCAAACCCGATGGGCTGCTGAGCTTTCGCTCCAAGTTTTAGCACAGAGTATGCACAGCAGAACTGGTCACCTTTTTTGAAGCTGCGGTGGACACGAACCAGCCTCCCGTTCTCGTGCTGTCTCCACTGCGTAGCCGCTTATTTACCGTGTGTGTTCTTAATTTGTACAGTCTTAAAACTAGGAGAGGCGGGACGACTGTTCTGAATATGACATGTTGCTGCGAACACCACATCCTGCATGAGGCATGTTTACATGCGTAGGTTACACTCTGAAATGATTTTTATTTGGTCCTGGGCCTCAATCCCTCTCTAGTGCCTTTTGAGAGACCTGAGGAGCAGAGTCCTGTGCGCTGCTGTTCTGGAAGTGTAGGTGAGTGCAGGCTGCGAGTTCCTCAGTGAAATATTGTCAACTTCCATCCTGAACAGGCCCGACTGTCACAGAGCTTGTTCCTGGTTGCAGACTGCTTCAGTTTTGATCCTTCTGAGTTGTAATCAGATTTGAAAGGATTGTATTTTAATCAGAGGTGTTAATTGTCTTTTTTTTTTTTTCCTCCTCCCCCAAAAGGGCTCAAAGGGAAAGGTGAAAGCGTAGAACGAGCTGCAGTTTTAGTCAGCTGCCTATAGTTCTGTGAAGGAAGTTCTCATCTGAAAGCTGATGTGAGGTGCAAGTCATAATAGGAAGTCAGGAATTTAACCGCTCTTTTAGGCAGAAATTTGAAGCAAAAATAAAACTCCTGAAGGCTGTAGGCTGTGCAGTCCTCTTGATATGAGTAGGCAGGGCCTTACAAGCGTTAACTCATCATTAGTACTTGGGACTATTTTGGATGAAAGAAAGCGCTGCTCTTGAGATCCTTCCGTCCTGCAGGACGTAGCTTATTGGGACTGTGCTCGAAGAAATGAGAGATGTTGAACTGCCAGATTATTTTACATAGGCAAAGAGTTTGTGATTTTGTTGTGTTTTGGCACTTTTAAATTACCTGTGCTTGCTTTCCTGCTAATCCTGGGATTAGCTGTTTCAGTGCCAGCTCCATTTGTGGTAGAAAAGAATAAGTTAGCAAGTAAGATTTTGTCAGGAAATGGTTGAAGCAGAACACGTGGGTTTGTGAAACTTGGTGAAAACTTAGTATAGGTACTGTAACTTGTGAAGAGTCGTCATTCCGCTTCCCTCTCCAGAACTGAGGAACGCTGCTGCTTCAGGTGCGCTGTGTCTGCCGGCGTCTTGCTCGCTGGGGTACCGCGCACGCCGTCGTACCGTCATGGCAGAAAGAAAGTGCTGCGGGAAGAAAGGGGCTGGTGTTTTGTGTCCCCTTCAGGCTGGTGCTGGGGAGTTGCTTCAGTTTCAGTTGGGGATGGGCTGTAGCGCGCTGCTGGCTGTAAATACGCAGCTTTATGGAGGTGTGTGCTTCTGAGGGAGGTACGGCTAGGTGTGAGGCCAGTGACGTCAGCAGGCTCGAACTGACGGCATAATTTTAATAACTGCCAGCCCATAAACTGCTTAAACAAAAAGTCTTACAGGAGGCCGGGAGGCAGCAGCATGGGACCTGGTGACGTGAGCTGAACATGGGGAGACGAACCCTTGCCTGGCATCACTTCATACGACTGTCCCGCTCCTGGCAGCTGTCTTGCATGGTGTTGCATCTCGGTTTTAGTGTTAGGTAGGGACTAGTTAACTCCTGTATTTGCTCAGGGTGTTCAAACCAGTCCATGGAGGAATCAAAGGCCGGTGTAGTCCTGGCTTTTGGCATTCTATAGCATGCATATAAATAGAAGCCGTGTATTTACATACAGCTGCTGTAGTTGACCTTAGGCAACCCTGCTTTTCTGTTTGTTTAAATGTATGTAGGGTGACTACAAATAATTAATAACGGAATTGGAAGGTTTCAATGACCACTGACTGCAGGGAGCCCTCCTTCCCTGTGGACAGCTTGATGTTCTGTCAGAACACAGCTGGTATTTTTAGATTGAGCTTATATACAAGCTATCAAATTTAGTAAAAAAAAAAAAAATAAAAAAAAAAAATCCCAAAATACAATTAGTCAAGAAAGTGGAGCTAGTGCACAGTCATGGGCCATCAAAACTTTAATCTGAGTATAGTATTAGATCGGGGTTTTTTCTTTGCTGTTAGGAAATAAAGTTATTTCCTTGTAGAACTTTCCCTAAAAATAGTGGTGCAAGAAAGAACACAGCGATATGTGTGCGTGTGCTGCTGAGGAGAGGAAACGCAGTCAAGGGCCAGTCACGGAAGGTGCTGGGAAGTCTGCGTGCGGTGGCGACGGCTGGGTGAAGTTTGGCTGTTACCAGAAAACGACCTGTTGCTGAAAACCGGCTGGTGTTGAATAAGCTCTTTGAACGGATGCCACGAGCGAAGCTCTTTGCCAGTAGAGGGAGGTGGGGGGGAGTTTTCCTATCCTTGAGAAAAACTTCGTCATCCTGAAGCATGCAAATAGGAACCAGGCCTGCTTTCAGAGAGGGCTGGTAATGGGTGAAATGTCCTGCTTGTGCTGTTATCAAATACAGCGTGATAATGCTGTAGCAGATGCATCCACACCGAAGACGTTCCTTGCATATTACCAGTTCATTTATTTTCTGGCCTGCTTAAAGAAGATGCTTTGATCTGTGCTTAACAGTTGGTCTTTTTTTTTTTTTTAAAGCTAAGACTTAGGTCACCTCTCAACTGGTGACTTAGAAATAAAATGTGGCTCAGTGGAACAAGGCTTGTCTGTACCATGTAATACTGAGTTTAGTCGCCCCTTATTTTCATGTGTAGCATATCTGTGCTCTGAAGGCGTTGGTTTAGGCACTGTTGGCCCTTGCATAAGGGTCACAAATAAGTGAATCAAAGCGAAAAGGGGCTGCTGGTTTCTTCCACCAGCTGCCCTGCTGCGCAGCACCTTCTGGGTGCGAGGCTTCGCTTCGCTGATGCTCCCTGCCCACCAGCAGCTCGATGGCTGGGGTGGGGCCGATTTCTTACTGCGGTTAGCTGCTCCTGAAAAAAGCAGGTGAGAGGAAGTTTAGTATTTTTTTGTTGTTGTTAGAACCTCAACTTTCTCCATTTAAGTGAAGGTGCGCTAATTCCCAGCCTCAGCTCAGCTGCAGCTGTGCTCAGATCCATCTGAGGGTGAGTAGAAGACAAAGCAGGCGATGGTTCCTCTCTTTGAGGACTGATAGGAGAAATAGAGGGCATCTTCCAAAGATAAACCATCCCAGCACTTGCCTGTGCAGAACCATTAGCAGAAGAGCTTTTGAGTTGGTGCTTCTTACTGAAAAGGGTCAAGCGTTGAGGTGGCTTTGAACTAACCTTTAATTATGGAGTAAATTACTTCACATGGAAGTTCTGACACACCCTAAAGTTGATAAAGACTTGCAAAGCAGGCAGTCTGGCATCTCGCTGCTCCTCTTTGTGCGCTTACCCAAGTGCTTCGGCATGCTCTGACATGAAATGGTATGGATTTGGATGCACTTTTCACAAGATGAGCTTGCGTCAGGTTTAAATTTTCAGCACGAAGTTTAGTTTGGGTTTTAGCCATGACTTTCTCATCTATTTGGAGATATCTCTAAACCAGATTGTGAAACGGTTTCACAACTAATTGCTGAATTAGTGCTACCCTGTTATTTAGTGCTTGCCTCACAAGTTTGCCTTCTATCTTAGATTTGAACTTGGTAGTTCTACTTTTGCTTTCATTTCACTAGAAGATAATGGTAGGCAAAAGTGACTCTGACTGGTCTTTCTAGGCGAGCGAGGGAGTAACACATAAAAGGGACGGATGAAGGAGGTTTGTTTGTTTTAATCAGCAGTTTAAGGACTTTTCTGTACCAGGACAGTACTTTGAGAACACAGGGGCGAGGAAGGCCAAGGGCTGACTTAAGCTTTTTTGATCTGAGGGTGGGAAAAACTCGTACGCTTTCTGTTCTGCCCCATTATGCAGCTAGAGAACAAGCATTGAAATTTCGGGCAATGCCCAGATCCAGCTGGTGCATCTAGTTCAGCCTGCCTTCCTCTGGGGTGTCTCTCTTTTAGCTGTGATTCCCACTGGGCTTTGACCTTCTGGCACCGAGAGTTGGCCACATCATCTCAGGGCAGATGTGCTTACATTGCTCGTTATTTGTAAGCTGGTATTCAATAACTTGAACCGTGGGCGTTACTGTTCATGTGGTGACACCTCTGCATGTACGGTAATGTCAGAAGTGTGGACTTCAGCATCTGGTGTTACTCTTGCTGCGATACCCCCTACGAAGGGCTGCAGCAGCTGTGTTGCTAGTGTATTTTTGTGGAATAATTTTTTTAACCTATTTCAGTTGCCAGTTATCTTTCCAGTAGCATTCAGTGTTGGGTAGCAAATGGATGTAGGAGAGCCCAACTGTTCTTTGAACTTGGTTTCGGAGGCCCAATGCAAGCCTGTGCACAGCTCTTGATCCTTAACCTGGGATTAAAGCAGTTAGTGGAACAGACTTGGGTACTTAAACTAGGATGTCCGGTTTTCTGTCAGTTTGCTGTGTCTCAGAAGTTTGGGATTTTTTTTTCATCCTTAAATTGGAACTGCACGGACCCTGCAGCTGTTGCTCAGAGAAGCTGTGTAAGTGAGGTAGAGCCAGTGATCCAGGCCTTGACAGGAATCCAGACACCCCGTTTTGGTGGGGGCTGGGGTTGACCAGCTCAGATGACCTTACCATGGTGTTCTTGGATCACTTCTCAAATCATTTTGGTGATGCTTTGTGCGTATTTTTCTGCACTATGAGGTGTTCCATGCTGGAACTCCTATCTGCCCCGCAAGAGCAGCTCAATGTACTCCCTGTGATGTTCTGTGCTGGTTTTTTTTCCTTCTGGCTATTGTAATGATTTCTGAACGCTGCCTTCTCAAATACCTGGAAATAGGAAGTTTGGAGGAACTTGGGCTTCTCTGATATTTTTGTCGTCGTCTTGCATAAAAGAATCAAATGTATTCCTGTGATAAGCTTACAGTCTCTGTTCACGCTTGTGGCCTACAAAACAGATGCTTCAGTTTCATGTGTATCTCCATGAAACGGAAGGCAGTTGTCCCAAAGAATCGTGAATTCTAGTGAAGAACAGGCTTTGTAGGGTATTTTGGAGGCCTCAGGACCCCCCAGACCGCTTCAGAGCAGCTGACTTCTGCGTTATAAATAAGATGGAGCATCTGTCGTGTAGCACCCTAAAACTGCTGTGTGCTTCAATTGCAGGAAACTGTTTGTGGGTGGCTTGGACTGGAGTACGACGCAAGGTAAGCTTATGTATTCTACAGTCGTTGAGCCAGGCCTTTGTGAACAGCAGAACAACATACAGATACACAGCTTTCTAACAGATGGTACCGTGTTAGGAAGGTTTGGATGAGATTGTACTGCTCTCCTGTTAACAAATAAAATTTTTTGTAGAGAGTTCAAATATACGTTAATCACTTCGGGGTTTGTATTTTCTATCAGTGTCTGGTATTGAAGTTTTTTTCAACTCGGAAGATGACAACTATTTATCACTTCTTTTGTGAGAGTGGAAATAAAGCAGCATATACCATTTGTTTAGGGGAAGTAAAATTTAATAATTTTCGAAAGAGGGGTTTGAACTTGTTCAGCTGTTTGCTTATCTTCTGTCTTGTAATTGCGAACACAGCCTGGTAAAGTTAATATCTGGTTCTGTTTAATATACGCTTTTTTTTTTAACAGAAACTCTTCGTAGCTACTTCTCCCAGTATGGAGAAGTTGTAGACTGTGTAATAATGAAAGACAAAACAACAAACCAGTCTCGAGGATTTGGATTTGTCAAATTTAAAGATCCCAACTGTGTGGGAACAGTACTGGCCAGTAGACCTCATACGTTAGATGGCCGAAATGTAAGTTGCTTTTGTGTTATGTTTTGGTTTTTTTCTGCTTCAGAACAGTCTTCTCCAGACTGCTTCAGAGATCTGTTTTAAATTCTGGCTTTTATTTGCAGACTCGATAGTGTAAAATTTACTTGGTTGTTGATTTTAATTATTTATTGTAAGACAGCTTTAACTCTGTGATTTGTGTCACGTCGTAGAAGCTCTGTATTGATGATAGCTTTGATCTGAGGAGCTGGATTTCAGCAGTGCTGTGTTCAGCTGCCATAAACGTAACTTGTAGAACAATATTCTGCACGCTGAGATCTGACCAAACTGGAACTTCTTCCAGATTGATCCAAAGCCATGTACACCTAGGGGGATGCAACCAGAGAGGACACGACCGAAGGAAGGATGGGTAAGGAAAGATACCTGGTGTATCCTGCCTGTTTTCCAAGTTCTGGCTTACCTTCTAGCAGTTTGAGTGAAATCACTTGGATTATATCTGTGTTTTAAAATCAAGAGTCGGTTTGCGGGCCTTGAGTGTAAATTTTATTTCTGAAAAATGTCTTCTACTTAAATTCCCCTGGTAAGCCTCCAAGTACAATACAGTGTTAATGAACATTTTGTGTTTGCGTCAGACTGAGTTTGTGGGTGTGGTATTTTCTTAAGCTCTTAGCAGTGCTTTTAGTTGAGATCTTCAAATCTTGAAACAAGTGTCTGAAAGCACACTCGCAGGGCTGATGCTCTTTTCCAGCCTGCTTCACACCATGCAGGTTAATAGGATTTCATTATAAAATGAGTAAATGGCCTTAGAACACAGTCCCTAGTTTTCTGGTCTTCTGAAGAACAGAGGCTGGGTTATAACTGCGAACACGAAATGTGTGAGCTCTGACCATGCAGTTGCTTCACACTGATAACTAGGAGGCGTCAAGCCTGGAGATGCACACCCCCCCCCAACCTGCCAGAGACCATTGTTCATGTTTAAAATGATAGAAGTAGCCAACTTTATTGTCCTTCTGACTGAATTTTTTCCTCCTTGATTTAGCAGAAGGGATCCAGGAGCGATAACAATAAATCAAATAAAATTTTTGTTGGTGGGATTCCTCATAACTGTGGCGAGACAGAGCTCAGGGAATACTTCAAGAAATTCGGAGTGGTGAGTCATTCAGCATGATGGCAGTTATCAGTCGGTTGCAAGATGCTTTCCCTCCCCACTGCCTTTTCTCAGATTTCGTCAAGCTGTCAAATTTTGGGTTAATTTAGACAAACTGCTGTAGGGACATATTGAAGCATTTTGTGATAAACTGTGGTAAACGTTCATCATGGTGAAATGCATCTTGCTGTTTGTCAAAACCTATTGCTCTGATATGTAACTTACTTTGCTGCTTCTGTCTCCTCTTGTTTCAGTCTACCTGATGCATTATTCTGTCCCTTCCTTGCAAAAACTCCTCATTGAGTTGGCTTAAGAATGATTTTTTTTCTCTTTTCAATTGATAACTTACAGCTTGGCAATTAAAATATTACTGAATTTTCTTTTTTTTGGGGAACAGCGAGTACTTCAGCGAGCTTATGTCTCAGATCCTCACCTCTGACTGCGTGTACAGATAGGTTAAACCTTGCTGTCTCCTGCCATTATTTTGGTAACAGTGGTTGCTTTTAAATCATAACCTGGAGTTCTGTTGCCCCTCCACTCCAGAGACAAACTACTACTCATGTTATGTACCTGGTTTGAATTCCGTTTGTAACCTCAGACCGAAATGACTAGATCTTCCAATTTGTTTTTTTCTATTTAGTTTTAACTCCCATATATCCCAACTATCGTTGCCCCTTTAAGATGGTAAACTACTGAACTACATTACTGAATTTATCTGTGAAGAAGTTTGAGAAACTTAAAGATTGCCTGAGTTAAATTCAGGACTGTGCCAGTGGACGTGAACTTGCCATTTCTGAGATGTGTTCAGTGTGTTCTGATACTTTTTTTTTAATCACCTTTCTCTAAGAAGTCTTCTTAGTGGCAGCAAAGGACTTGTTGATTCTTTCTCAAGTGGATAAGTTTATCAACAGCACATTTAAAATTTGATTAAGATAATTAAAAAAAAATAAAAGGCAATGGCTAACAACTGTTTCTTTAGTTTGAAAGGCTGCGGTAGACTTGTAAATAAAAATGGGGGAGCATGCTTCACAGCTGTGGAGCGTAATTTCCAAAGGCTCTTCCTCTTTCCAATTCTGACCTCTGGATGGCTTGGGAGATAGAGGGTTATGTTCCACCAAATAGAGAAGGCAACAGCCATGAAGTGTAAGTGCCTTTTAAAAGTAAGTAGTAGAACTTTAACAATAGTATAGAAATTGGGGAGGCTATATAGCATTCCTGATGAGTTATCGTTGCAGAAGTAGAGGCTCTTACACGTGTTTTGTGGCCACAGAGTGAAGAGACAAAAGCAGGCACTGATTCTTAGGCATGGTAATTGCTTGGTCAGTCTGACCAGTGTGAAGAGAGGGATCCAAATGGACCAGTGGGGAAGAAATCTGGCACTGTTACATGGCATAATCCCCAAATGGGGATAAATCTCAGCTGTTAGCATCCAGTAGGATACATCCAAGTGAGTGTATATGGTGTAATAACTTGAAAAGTATGTTTTCTAGCTGTAAGTAGAAGGTGAATTTGCGTCAGAATTTAAGCTAGTTAAGGGGATTCTAGTAAAAAACATACTAAGATTGACCTGAAGGCAAAGATGTGATTCCGTGAGATCACACATGTTTTGTGACCATTTTTCTGCATCTGAGAAATGTAAAGGCAGTTCCTTTCAGCTGCTTTAGGATTGCCTTTGCCATAAATGTTACACCTCTGGTTCTGTTTAAATTGTAGCTTGCAGTGGTGCTTATTCTGAAAAAAAATCTTAAAGCCCTCAAACAGCTTGCATTTTCCATTTTTTTGTGTTATTTTAAGTTAAAATTACACTGATACGGATCATTCATAACTTAGGGTTTTTTTTGTAATGCTGTTTAAAGCATCGATTTATAACTGGTGCTCTGTGCCACACTGATATTCACATAGGTAATTTGGAGGAGTCGTGCAAATTCTTAAATGTGTTTGGGGTTAAAGCTGCTTTTCATGTTGAGAGTGAAAATGTTTAAAAATGGAAAAAGTAATCTCTTAAGAAGCTACACTGATGAATGGTATGTTGAAAACCAGAAACCTTTGGGGCTTTTTTCTAGGCTATAGTGTGGGTATAAACAGTGTAGCGACCTTAATGCTGGATTAAGATTTTAAGCCTGATGAGACCTTTAAAAGCCACGATGTAGCAGTTTCTCAGAACGGATGAACTCAGGTTTTTCTTAAACTCCCATAAAGAGCAATATTCCCAATTTGTTTGCACTGTGCTAGGGCAGCCTGGTATTGATGGCTACATCGAGCGTTTAATTGTGCTTTGTGGATAGAGCGCGGGAAGCCAGCCTGTAGTAACTGTTCATAACACTCCCCTGGTAGCACAGTTAGTAGAATTTCCCTTCTCTCTTCCAGGTCACTGAAGTTGTAATGATCTATGACGCAGAGAAACAGAGGCCCCGAGGTAAAGGCTGATCTAGTTTGTCCTTGAAATTTCTTCATACTCTCCTATAGTCAGATGGCAAACTATTTCACACCATCAGAAAAGGTAGACTGTTTTTTTTTTTTTTCCTATGTTGCCTCAGGAAAAAGAATAATTCACTGGGCAAATAATCACTTCCAGTCTAGACTCTTCATCTACAGCTTTAGTTGGTATCTGTGCATTTAAAGTCAGATGTTTCACGTTCATTTATGGGGTTTTTTGCTAGTTTTTTAGTTGAATGAAATTTGATTCTCGAGCCGCTCCTGTGGCTTAAGGTACTGTTGGGTGGGGGAAATGAGTAGACTTTCCTCCTGTTCCACATGAAAGGTATGGTGATGTCTGTAACTGCATGGGGGGGACACTCCAGTTCAGAGTACTTCTGAACACGAGATTAGAACAGAATCCATCCATTATATGCTTTTTGTTTTGGTTAAATGGCTTCACTTAAAATTAAAGAAAAACACTTCTTAAACTACACAAAATAATTCTGAAATATATATATATTTTGATTGATTGGGATGTAGAATCCCTGTATGTTAGACTGCTTTTTTAAAAGAAAAAAAAAAACCCCAAACTGGGAGTTTCACTAGACTATTTAATCAAGTTGGTAACCTTTGGTCAAAATATGAAGCAAGTTTCATGTCATCCACCTTCCATTGCATCGGTCATCTGTTTGACAATTGAGGCAATACTTTAAACACGTGAAGCTTAGTTGCACTGACCACCTTGTAGCATGTTCTACATGCTAGAGAATAGTTTGCCATCTGAACTTTCATGTCTCTTCTGACTCATTATTAAGAAATATATTCTTCACTTCATATTTATTAAGCTGTTAAGTCTTAGTTTTATTTTTAATTTAGACATACATCCTTAGTGACATATTTAAGTGTTTCATAGTAAAGTATGGTAATGTTAAGTAAGTTCTTTTTCTTTTCTTTTCTCTCTGTGAATTGTTTGACTGTGATTAACGATATCTCTTTAGATTTCTTCTCTCTAGGTGATAATTTATCACAGAGGTACAGGCCAGTTCCACAGTCAGAGGAGGGACGGGCTTTGTCTTTTATTGGAGTGTAAACGAAGTTTCAATATATTTGTTTTTTTGTTTTCTTGCTTTAGCTATCTTAATCTTCTTTACACAGACACCTTTTATTTAAGCAGATCGTAAATTCATCTATTTAAATGCTCTAGAGCATCTGATTTTAAATAGAGGAGGTGGTGGAGACAAAGATACGGGCATCTGAATATAATTTGTGCCTGAAGTTCTGACATATTTCAGTAATTATTGTCTCATCTATACCTTTGTAACATTTAATCCCAGCCTTGCAGCCTCTGAGCAAAAGGTACTAAAACATCATGCCTGGTCTGGATTAATCCTGGTCTCAATTAATGGCTTCTCTGCTTAAAGCTATACTAAAAAACACACACACACACACACACACACACACACAAAAAGAGGGCTTTGGGTCCGCTTCCTAGGTGGTAGCTTAAAGCAGAAGTGACAGACCTGCACAGGTTTGAAAACCTACCCATCTCCATCCAGCGTGGAGATGTACTGCTGAGTACTTCCTCCTTTAATTCATCTGACTTCTGAAACAGTGTTCTTGAATCCTGTTGCTCTGGCTTTCATTTTTGTTCTGTTACGTTCTTTTATGTAGTGTGGTAATGAACTATCATCTCCAAAACCGGCCTTATTAGTCCCTGGGGTGTGCTAGGCAAAATTCCTCATGGTTTGGGCTTGGTACTCCTGGTCATGCATCCCAGAACACTTTTTCTCTTGCCTTCTCTTTCTGATCTGTATTCTCTTGCGTAGAGCGCTGCTCTGTCTATACGCTTGTCCTTTAAATGCCAAACCTAGATGACTATATATTTATAAAATTGAAAAAGTCAATTCACTGCCATTTTCTACTCATACCATTCTGAATTTTGCCTTCTTCCATTAACTTCACCGTCCTTGCATTTTGAACAGATCCCTTACTGCCTGTCACTTTACTAGTTTGCTGGTAGGAGGAGGGAAAAATTATCCCTGTCACTAATCCCCGTAGCACTCATCTACCTTCAGCTTCTCTCAAGACCACTGGGAACCAGATTCTCTGTTAGTGTCAGAGCTGCGGCGATGCCCTTGAGGAGCTGGCTGTGTGTCTTCAAGTATCCCGAGTCGCCTTTGCTTACTCGCAGTCCCTACCTACTTCTCTTAGCTCTCCTGCAAGCAGCGCTTTCATCAAATCCTTTTCAGAGTCCCAGGTATAAGCATTACAGCCTCATTACATCTTAAAAGAAACAGCGGCTTTGTTGCGGTCTCTGCTTCTCGTGCTCTCTATCCTTGGCTAAACCAACAACTGTGAAGTAATTTACAGGTTCTTGTGGTGTTTGGTCTCTTCTTCCCCTTGGCTGCTGCCAACCAGCATCACTGCTCTGTTCGGCAGTCTGCTTGGATTCCTGCTAAACGCAATTAGTTTATCTAGTCTTCAAGAAAGTCCTGTCCTTCAAAAAATAAAGCTACCGGATGATAAACTTCATTGCTTTTACTGTATTTACAATTTCATGTTGTTGGAATTTTGCTGTGTATTGTACCCTGGTTTCTTTGCTGTTCCTTACCTTGTGGTGTTTGACCCTTTTAAATCTTTTTTTTCCCTTTACTGGCTTCCTCAATGACCTCTTACTCTCCTTCCTCTCCCCCTCCAAACCCCATCCCACAATCTATTCTTCTCCTTCAGTCTTCTTGGAATCAAGTTAAACTAGCAACCTTCATACGTAGATGGTATCCATCGTTTTTCTCTCCCATGTCTTTTTAGATAAAGGCTGTGATGCTAAATGTGTGATTTAAATACGACGACTTTTCTTTTGGCTCTAACACTTAGATTTCTCGTTAACCTCAGACAAATATATTGTGATGAAATGCTGCTCTCAATTTTGAGGCTGCTTTCATCACAGGTCAACAAAACTTCGTTTATACTGCCAGTCTCTTGTGTGTGGGAAATGCTAAGTTTTCTCCTTTTTGTTTTAAGTTTATTTTAGTGATGTCTTTTGCTCTTGTTGCTGACAGCAGAATTTGACCTGCTGGAATCTATTTTGGCCTGTATCTTTGTGTATTTTTTTATATATAAACTTTCTCTACAATAGGCCTCTTTGGGCTTACCCAACCCAGTTGGATAAGCTTAGAGAGACACTAACTGTTATAGATACTGTATTTCTGTTTAACGCTTTAGAGCAATATATGGCTGCTGTCAGCACTAGCTGCAAAGCAAAATGCAAACCAAGGGGGAAATCTTGGGTTTCAGAAAAGCAGAAATGCATCCATGTTCCATATGCTTTCAATGCCGCACCTCGTTTTTTCTTTCTAATTTTTATTGCTCTACCCTTAGCTAATCTAAAGAATGGCACAATTTATGTACTGCATGTGTTCTTACCTTTCCTGGGATTTGGTTGTTACACCAGCAACGAGTGGTTGATGGCATGAACCAGCCGCTGTGTTCTGTGAGATTAACCACTATTTTGCCACTCTCTCGGCAGTATCAGCAGCTACAACCTAAGTGCAGTGGTTCTCAAAGTGTGACCTCAAAAAGCGATTTAGTTCTGGGGCTTTGCCTCTTTCCCAGCGTCTGCTACGGGCATCGGACGCTCCCCCGCAACCTTACAAAAAGCTGCTGGATTCAGCTGAGCTGCCACCACCAAGGGCTGTGGTCAGATAAAAGGGAGCGAGCTACCCTTGGGGATCCGGAGCAGTTAGCAATGTTTGGGGCAAAAAGAGGGACTGAAAAGTGTTGCATAGACTTTCAGGAGAAAAGCAGCAGGAAGTAGAATAAATAAAAAAGATTAAGGGATGCGATGGCAAGTATCGCGCTCTGTATAAGCAACACTTCTTTACTTGGCAGGGGTTGCTGTGTTTGGCAGGAGTAACGTCCGTGTTTGGGCTTTTTCTAAGGTGTGGAAGACTTGAGAACCTCTGATCTAGGTTGTTAGTTTCTGAAGCTTCTCATTCATCCATGGAGTGGTAAAATTTTTCATGCTTTAACAGCTACATTTCAAAGATGACTTTCTTATTTTCCACGGAAAATATTCCCTAATTGGAAGAGCGGGATAAGGGATGGGAGGAAGTTGCTTTGCAGCTTTGGGGACAGGGACATAGCAGGTTTTCCTTGGGAACCTCATCTGAATCAAAGATAGGAGCAGCAAAGTTGCTCGACTTTCATCTGCTGTCCCACAAGTACTTTGTTTTTAATCACGTGGCACAGTTATATTTATGACTATATTAGCACTTTTTTCCGTTTCTTGGTAGGTGGCTGAGAAATAAAACCAAATTAAAAGATAGTTAGCAAGCTCAGTTTGTAAGTTGCATGTGTGAAGCCAAGGTGAGGCATTCCTTGCCTAATTACAGGACGTATCCATTGCAATTTTCTCAGATTGACTTTTTTTGAAAATTTAACACAAGTCTCGGTTATCTGAAACCCCTGCTTGAACCCTTGGTCCGCCCCTAATACTGTTCATCATCCTGTTTTGTGTCACAACACCCTGCTACCTTGATTCACTCTTCGTCGTTGGCTAGGTTTTGGATTTATTACTTTCGAGGACGAACAATCAGTGGACCAGGCTGTCAACATGCATTTTCACGACATCATGGGCAAAAAAGTGTGTAGTTGTAGTTTTATTTTACCTTAAGAAAGAACCAAGTCTTGGGCAACTAGCAATTTCACTGGTGAATAAAAATCGTTGGTTCAGTTAGGTGGGAGAAGAATCTATGTCCAAATTCGAGGCTTGATCCATGAAGGTGGGGAAAGTCTTCTGAGTTTGCTTCAACAGGCGAGGAAGGTGGTAAGCTTGTGCCATAGCCCTTGGAAGAGGCAGATCCTGAAAGCCTGAGGACTTAGGCTGTGGGCTGTTGCGTTTGGGGTAAGGCCTTGTGCTGACAGACCTGGGGGGGGGGGGGGGGGGGGGGTTCACCCGCTTGTGGGGTGGGGGGGGGGGGCGGCGTGTGTGGGGGGGGGGGGGGGGGGGGGGGGGGGGGGGGCACAGCTCACTGTATGCCGAGCTGATGACGACTGCCTTAATTCTGAGCGCTGCTTAGGTGCAGGGATGGAAGTTAGTTGTTGCCAGCTGTTTGGAAATCAGAATCCCAATGAAATCTGAGTTGTTCAAGGCTTGGTTTAAGATACCACTCCTTCAGATGTGTATTTGATACTCAAATTTTTGAGGTGGTGTGAGACAATCTACTTTATATAATCTTAAACTTAAAAAGAAAAAGGAAAAACATCGTGAAGGATTGGTTTTTTAAAAAATTGGGTCACTTACTGTGAAACTTTGATACAAACCCACGTACTCTATATAGTATTTAACCACAATGCAGTTAAGTGACCTCTGGTTGTTTCATCTTCATACTGTGTTGTCAGCAAATGGGTGTTCAAGAGGGAGGAATTTTTTAGGCTTGCTTTGATGTTACTCAGCAAGGAACATGCTTATACCTGTGGAAAAAAAAAAAACAAACTAAAAGCAAAGTAAATTGTTGCAGGACACCCAAGTTTTATACAGAGAAAATAATAACTTCTTAAAGAAAAATTAACCACAGGAAATTCTGGTAAATTTAAAGTCCTTGCAGCTTTACAGTGTAACCACAGTTTTTAAAGTAAGTGGTAAAACTGCTGACCTTAGAGTGAACAGATCTCAAGGAAGTACAAGAACACTGTCACTTCCCTTAAATGATTGCATTGTATAATTTTGCCTTGTCTTATAAAGTCTCTCTATGTGCTGATATTTCATAAGCATTTATCTAGCTAGCAGGGGATATATTCTTTCGTATCAGTGGAGTTTTGGTTCATTATCCAGTGTGTAATGCTCTTTGTTCCTATGAACTTGTTTTGGGCTGATTTACTAATGATGGAAATGAAGCAAATGAAGAAATGTGCTTGTGTAATCAAGACCATTAGTGGATGTTCTTGATTACTGGTATTTTCCTCTTGCGAGCAGTTGAGCGCTCCCGTTTGTGAGCAGCTGCACTGACAGCAGTGACTTGACATCGGTACGTGTGCGAATTACCTATATCCTCTGTACGTCCTCGGATCTTTCCTTGGAATTGCCTTAGACCGAGGTGAACCGCTTCAGTGAGAGGTCGTACCACAAAGCAGCATGCCAGGTAGCGGTAGGAACAAAGGCCAGCACGGCTGCTGTAGTGGTTCTGGGAAAGCACGGAGAGCCCTGTGCGAGCCTTCAAAACGTCACCTCTCCTGCTGCCGCTTTTCGGAACACGTCAGTGCTAATTCAGAGTTCTCCGTTGTTTCCCAAACAGTCTCAGTACCAAAATGACATAATCTATTTTTGCTTTTTTTTTTTTTTCCCTTTCAGTGACATGAAAAGCAGAAATACACAGTGTTTTTTCAGCTAGGGGATGCCTCATTTCTTGGTGTAAACTGGGCTTTAGACAGGCGTAGAATTTTAACCTTGGCGCTAAGAATATTGCACGGGGATTTTTCAGTCCTCAGTTTGGCGGTTCACCGCTTCCAAATGTGCACTGAAAAATTACTAGAATTCTTCCATGTAGAGATTCCGCTCTCTTCATTGACTAATGATGCCCATTTTAAAAATGGTATCGCTTTCTTTTTGGTAATTAAAAAGGTATTGCTGAAATGAATCCATATGTTGTTGAAAGGGAAAAAAAAAATTAAAATTGCAAGAAGGACTCTGCTTTTGTAAGCAATAACTGAATTCCCTGAAGGCAAATGTGTTAAGACTCATTAATTTGAGTCCTTTGAAAAATTCCCTCGGTTCCTCTCTGGAAGGGCCCTCAGCTGACAGAGATTTGGTTACTGTCATGTCTAATGTCCTTGGGGCATCTGCGGGCGGGGGGGCGGGGGGCTTTGTCCTTGCCTTGTGCCTGTTTCCTGTTTGTTCTCTGACATGAATGGTTTTTAAGACATGGCAGGAAGAATTCTGAATACGTTATTTTCCATACTACTCAGGCCCATTGATGATTGAGATTTATTTTCTTTGTACTCTGGCACCCATTAAAATTAATCATAAAATAAAAAAAGGCTTTAATTCAGCATGCATGAGTGCTGAGAGTGTTTCATTAAATCAGAAACTGGATTTTTTTTTTTGAGAGGTTTATATTGAATGTGCAGCTTATTTTAAGTAGGTCAAATGCACTTATGTGATGGCTTGGAACACTAGGACATTTTATCTTTGAATAAAATAAGTTAAGCACTGTGGCTTACTAATTTTAAGAACAGGAGGGCTTTTGTCACTGACTTAACACAGTATGAAGATTTGCTTCTTATTGACTCAACTGTCCATTTTTATTACTTGCATGTTTGTTTACTTTTTTGTTAGATGTAATGTAAGATTCTCTTATCACATCCATTCCCTCTGACATTGTTTGAGTTAATTGAGATTCTTTAAGCGTTAGCCTGGGGAAGGTAAGTCTTTATCTTCCATTAGACATTTAAATAAAATCTAAGTTTAAAAACAAACAAACAAAAAACCAACCAAACAAATGTGTGTTTCTCAGGTATGAGCAGAGCTGAAATTGTAGTTAGATGGGGTGGGTTTAAACTGTAACTTTCAAATGGACCCCAAACATGTTTGAATGGTTAAAGCATTAGTACCCTTTTTCAGAGCGTTCTCTTTACTCAAAGTTCTTGTTTTACTGAAAATGTCGTCTTTGTAACTCCTGCCTTAAATGTTAAATTAGTATATAAATAATTTAAAAGATTATGCGGGTTTTTTTAAGTGAAGAGCCGTTGTAAGAGGGTACTGCTGTTTTAAGATTAAAGCCGATGAATACTGTGCTATGATGGAACACAAGTGATTTGTAGGATGTGTTTTACTTGAAATACCTCAACAGTAGGACTTCTAATGTCTTACCATCATATATATTGTACCTGAGAAACATTTTAAATTACTGGCCTTAAGTTTAATAATTAAGTATTTAGACATAAGTCATAAGATGCTAAGTGTAGTCTTAAGTGTAATTACGGGTGTGTGTGAAGGGAAGGGGGGTGTATTAACCTGCGCCATCTCTCCTAAATGGTGACTCTGTTTGTTTAGGTGGAGGTGAAACGCGCAGAACCTCGCGATAGCAAAAGCCAAACTCCAGGGCCACCCGGTGCCAGTCAGTGGGGAAGCAGGATCATGCCAAGCGCTGCCAATGGCTGGGCAGGTCAGCCCCCTCCGACCTGGCAACAAGGATATGGCCCTCAAGGTACTGCTTTAGTCCTCCCCGAGTCGCCGTCACAAGGCTTGCCCTTGCAGCCTACTGGTAATTCGGTCTGGCTGGCAAGTGACAGCGTTCCCGAGTTTATCGATGCTGTGCTGGGTTATCGATAGCAGAACTAAAATCCCACACCTCAGTCCCTCCCAAGTCTGCTGAGATTGTTGCTTGGCTGCTTTTCCCAGAAAATTTTGTTTCATAGGGCAGAAGTCAGTGGGTTGTGCCGAGCCTGGCATGTATCCCAGGCAGCGTTTCACCGGCTCGGTTCAGTTCTGCCTCTCCCCAGATAGAATCGGCGTGGTTTTCCGTAACGCAGAGGAGGCGTTGAGAAAGCTCAACAGCTCAAGTTGTGACTCCAGCTGTGGGATTGTGGCCTGCGTGAGACCTTAATGAAAAATTTTGTTGAAATATGGGTTTTCAAGGATGAGGCAGTTTCAAAGGAAGTTATAAGTAAAATTTGAAAGGGATGAGAGAAAAACAGATGGGCTTGTCTTTGGATTTTATTGCTTAATGTAGCCTGGAAAAATAACAAGCAGCTATGGGGCTAGCAGTGGTGCAGGGGAGCACTTACTGCATATAATTTTCTTGATTTAGCTTGAACCCTTCAGGGCTGAAAGGAGCAGCCATGTGTTTTGGGTTTGATGGCTATAACCCCCACCAGATTTTGAAGACAGGATAAATATGCTGAGTTCATCCAAAGACAGTTTTGATAACTTATGGAGAAATGCGGTGGTATAATTGAGTTGCGTTTGACAGAACAGAACTTGCTTGCTCTGATATATGAGAAATTTTCACCTGGGGGGCTAAAGGGAGCGTCACTGCTTCATCTATTGCTACAATAGATGATACCTCAGTGGAGGGATTGCTTGTTTCCCCATGGTGCTTATTAACTTGAAAGCTGCAGCTGAGGCTTTGACATTCTGCACAGATGTGCTAATCTGCAACGGCGCAAATTGAGAAACTAGATTATTTTCAATGCGGTTATTTGTAGAGAAAATGAGATCTGATCTACTGGAAAGATTAATGTAAAACATAAATGCATTTATCTCTCAATCTTAATGCTGCAACGAGTGCAGAAGATGTTTTTATGGTTCAAAAACTTCAAAAATAACTAGGATAAACCTGGTGGTGTATTAAAAATGCTTTGGATGTGTAGTCTGCTGTGGCTCTCGTATTTTTGTTCTTTATGCTAGTGTAGTTCCTTGCACTTGGTACGCTCGCAGTTCTTGAACGCTCCATCCGATCTGAGTTTGGGGACTGCTGTCTCTTCCATGCGTTACCTGCTGAATGATTCAGAGGCTTTTCAGAATTGCTTATTCTGTTTCTTGGACCATAAAAATAGATCTTTAAGGGACACTGGGAGGATACCCAGTCTGTTCCAGAGCCCAGAGCAAGATCAACTTTCTTTTAAAACCTTCCTGTTTCATAGTATAGAGCTTCAGTGCATGTAGAAGTCACTTCTTTTTGTTCTGTTTTAGGGATGTGGGTGCCAGCTGGACAGGCAATTGGTAAGTACGTTACATGGGACCAATTTTAAAAGAAAAATTCTACTGAGCGAAGGTGCAGTTTCTTTAAGAATTCACAGTGATTTGTGGTTTTCCATAGTATTTAACCTACATTTAAAAGCTTGATTGAATTTGTCCTGAAACAACAAAGGAGAATATAGTGTGTTCTTAACAAATCAGTAATGGGAGCTGACATACGCCCCGCTGCTGCCGACCGCACTAATTTGTTACCAAGGAATTGTGTTCTAAACTGC
Organism: Butorides virescens; assembly: GCA_017310255.1. Classification (NCBI taxonomy): domain Eukaryota; kingdom Metazoa; phylum Chordata; class Aves; order Pelecaniformes; family Ardeidae; genus Butorides; species Butorides virescens. The sequence goes on along the minus strand of JADKXX010010819.1, from coordinate 12,191 downwards.
AATTATGTACAGTAGGGATACTTGGAGGACAAATATTTCCCAAAGTAAGAATTGGATTTTCCCAAAGTGAGAATGTGTAGACTGCATCTGAAATCTATCAAACAGCTTTACCCTATCCAGAGGATGCTGACTTAAGCAGCAGCTTTTCATTATTGAACTGCTTTAGTTCTTGGCTTCTCTTAATTTTCTAGGTGGATATGGACCACCTCCTCCAGGAAGAGGAGCTCCTCCACCACCGCCACCATTTACCTCATACATAGTCTCTACACCTCCTGGAGGATTCCCGCCTCCACAAGGATTCCCACAGGGCTATGGCACCCCTCCACCATTTAGTAAGTGACCTGCAGGAGGTTGGGTACAGTCCCTCACCAAATTCAGTTTTCAGCTTTTGCTCCTCTTTCTCTGGACTTGGATTTTTCTCCCCTACCTTTCGTCTATCCATAGATATTTTGCCCTGATTGTTTATTCTGAGCTGTAATTAACGATGTATGTATTTTTGTCAGTGAGTTGGGTTACTTTTTTCTTGGGTGCAGTAATCATTTATGTTCTCTAGTTTAAACCCGGGTTGCTAAATGAATTTAGATTTATTGTGTACCCCTATTACAACGTCTGAGAGAAAAATTAGAGATTGCTGCCTGGTGACCTGGGCTAGACACAGGCTGGGATTTTCAGAGAAGCTTAAGGAATTAAGGTCACAACTGGTATTGGAAACGTAAATGGGATTTTAGCACATGACCCCGCAGGTCACCTTTTGACAAGTCTAGTCACAAACCTGGCTTAAAAAAGAAGTTGGAAAATAGCACCCAGTTATCCAGAGTTCTGCTACAAAGAACCCATTTGTTTGGGATATTTTTTTTTTTTTCTTCCTAAGATCTTGACTAATACGGTTTCCTCCTCACGCCTCTCATGTGCACGTGTGAGCGCACAGAGTTCGGTCCCTCGTTCTGCTTTATCACTTTCTCTTTGCTGGTTGCTGATGTGGCTGTAGTTGCCTTTAGGGTGAGGTTTTTCATGTGAGAAGGTGTGATTGTGGGGTCTTTCAGCCACAGTGGTTGCTGGAGTGTAGGAGTGAATTACAGCACGGCCAGCTGTAGGTAATGCTTTGATTTTAATAGACTTACAAGTATTTTTAAAAAAACTGTATCGTATTCTGAAACCAAGCAGGGAGTCGGGGTGGTGTCTACATGTGTCTTTTCACATGTGTTGTCCTTTCCTCATGTTTCAGGTTTTGGTTATGGTGCTCCACCTCCTCCACCTGACCAGTTTGCCCCACCTGGAGTACCCCCTCCACCTGCCACTCCAGGGGCAACACCACTAGCTTTTCCACCACCACCACCACCATCTCAGGCAACTCAGGACATGAGCAAACCCCCAACTGCTCAGCCAGAATTCCCTTATAGTCAGTTTGGTAAGTAACCGCATATAAAATAAACTCAGCTTGATCTTTCTCCCCTTCCTGCTTTCTTTTATACTTGGGTAGGAAGTCAGTGTTCAGAAACAGTTTGCTAACACTGAAGGCACTTCTCTCCAGGATGGGAATGCCAGCCATCAGCTCTCAAGTGATCCTTAAATCATGCAGTATTCTAGCCAGAGGGTATTTTCTTAATCATCTCTAAAACATTGCTTGTATGCTGTGCAATAGTCTTCAGAGACTTGTGCACTGCTAGGGTAAGTTACTGATTTGCACTCTCCCTGAATCTGTAGTTACAACTTTTTTTTTTCTCCAAGAGCTTCATGGAGCTCGTAGTCAGCTTTTTTGTTTAGCTGACTTTGATCAGATTGGAGAACAGACTTCAAGAGTAAGAATAGCATCGAGAGGCAAGCGGTACAGCCTGTAAGAATCCAAGCTGCATGCCTTCGCCTCCCCCCCGTTCCTTTCCTGTCTATCTCAAGTTCTGTCAGAAGTGTGTAATGCTTAATTGTGCTGTATAGATAACTCTTTCAGACAGCCAATAGAAGACATTGATGTTACAGGTTTTAAGCCAGACAGACAGTACTACCAAAAAAAATAGTTAACAATTGCTAGACGGGTGCTTGTGCTCCTGAGTAAAATCTCTGCTCCTCCCTGTGGAAGCGGAGAGGGAGTTCTCGTCTTGCTCTTCCCCTCAGCCCTGGTTTTGAGCAGTGCTCTCCGAGGAGCTGTTTGTGGCATACTGCTGCTTTTTTTTTTTTTTTTTTTTTTTGGAAGGGATTGTAATTGGTCATTTTCTATTTCTGAAGTGAACTTTTTGCATGCGGTAGGCCCATGGATTAAGACTGTTCCCCACTCGTTCAAGTTCTCCATGTGTGTTAGTGCCTGCCTGCTTCATTTAAAGTGCCTGCAGAGACTGTTATGAAACAAATGCTTCGTAAAGTTATTTAAACAGATACTGTTTGAAGTTCCAAAAATGTAAAACAGACTCTGAAGGAAGATTAGCCTTTCAGATGTGTTTATAAAGCAAGAATGTGTTCTCATGTTGAGGAATTTGAAATGTTTTTAAATTTGTTTGTTATAAACACAGTTGCTTTCATAGATAGCTTTGCCCTTGTGACTCAAGAGGAAGTTTTTCTTGTCTTGCCAGAACTTGTCTCTTTGCAGACTCTTTTTGAAGGGGGGTGGACCCTACTAAGTAAAGTATCGATCCATGCACAATCATTTATATCCCGTGGGGAGCCAATATTTGGGATGTGTTGGGAGTTCAGGAAGAACCTCTTTTCCCAACACTGTGAAAAACTGGGGAGGGGTTGATCCCAGTATTTGGTGTGTATGGTACCACTTGCCTCTTGTATTTTCTTGGAGGCTTCTGCCAGTGAAATATTTCAGGTGTTCTTAGTGTCTTAAGGGGAGGGGGGGAGGAAGAGGTGTGTAATACTGCATTTTGAGGAAGAATGCTAGGGAGGGTGGTAGTTTAAACCACAACTGCAGTTAGAGTGCTTTTCTAGCCTGGGAGCTGTTACGAGTGCAAGCGCTAAGAGGGATAGAGGTATTTAATGTGCTGCAGTACCATAGAATCATCCACCTGTTCATAAAGCTGTGTGTAAAATCTTGTAAACTTTTGTAAAGACCTTCAGCACTTCATGTGATTGCAAATTAGTTAGCAGCATTGCTGTACAATAGGCAGTCTAGCTGATCTGCATGTATTTACATAAATGCATAAAGCTTATGGGCTTTAAAGAGGCACTGAGTTATCTAATCGTTGTGGCGTTTTAAGATTTGTCCTGGCTTGACAGCATCTTAAATGCTGCTATGTTTACGGCTAGGATGAATGTAAGCACGAGTAAATTAAACACTAACATGGGTGTGTCTCCCTCACCCTGAAAAATTATCTCTGTACAGGGCTGTCTTGGGGTTCGTCACCCTGGTCTCCTCATTTCTTACTAGGGCTGGGTACCTATTCTCAAGACCCTTCAGGCTACGCGCCAATACTTTGTTTACACTCTTATGGTCAGGCTGAGCAGTGAGAAGCCTAGGTAGGTGGTGCCTATTTACAACCAATGCTCTTGATATATCTGCCTTTGGGAAATTAACCTGTGTTTCTTGCAGGGTCTCTTTTAAGAGGGTGGGGGGGAACAATGCGGATCAACTGTTTATTGTTGTGAGTAAGGGCGATGCAGTTCTTTATGTTCATGAGCGGCTGAAGTGAAAAAAAACTCGCAACGACTGAAATACGAATGACGCTGCTGTTGGCTTCCCAAGCTGCTGCACTGGCGAGGCTTTATCCTGGGTAATCAAACGGAGCTCAGGTTCTTAAGCAAGCCAGTAAAACCGTGATGGTCGGCCCAGCTCCCCTAGAGAGAGGCGCTGGGGCAGGCCGAGAGCTGCAGCAGGAATGAAGGGAGCAGGGGGAGGACAAGAGCACTTAGATGTCTGGCTGTTCAGGTTTATGCTGTAGGTGTCCTTTGTGATAAACAAATGGAGAGCTGTGGTTTCCACCACTTAATGCTGTAACACTGCTGTGTTCAGTCAGAATAACTTGATTTTTTTTTTTTTTCTTTTCCCACTCTGAGCCTCACCCCTTGGCAAACAATTAAATTGTACTTTTGGTTGCCTGCTTATCTCTGTCTGAAAAAAAGGACTGGATTAGCATTTTTGAGCTCATAGAAGCCTGTGATAGATGTGTTTTAAGGCTCATTAGCAGTAGCAAGTCCTGAGAGTCAGGCAGAGCTTGAAATTGAAATACTGAAGACATGCTAAGAGACGTTTTGGATTAAGAGAGTTAAACCTGCTTTAAGCCTGCATAGAGAGAAGCAGAACTGCAGAAATGTACTTAGCAATTAGGCTTCTTAATACCGTCTTTCATGGCAGAGGCTTGCACTGATGCCGCTCTTACGATTAAGAGTCGTATTTAATTACGGGAACTTTTATTAAATTTCTCAATTTCTCAATGTTCTTAATTTACATCTAGTTGTCTTTCACGTTGGCAGCAAGAAGTCCAGCGAGTCTTTCATCTCCACCCTTGCTCTCTATGCCCAAATTCCGCTTGCTCTAAACCCATTCTGAATCTGGTCTTTGGCACGGATCACGTTGCAGAGCGGTGGTCGCAGCCTCCCGGGGTAGGCAGAAGGACAGTGGGGTAGGGAGGAGGGGTGTTCAGTTCCTCAGGTGGAGGAAGAACAAGGTAACTGTTAACTTGCAGCGTGCATTAGCGTAAGCTTTGGTTGGGACTCAGCACCCCTTCAGGCTTAAAACTGACCGAGCTGCAGTTGGTGGATAGGGGGTGTGGGAGAAGGGGGTTACAGCTGCTTCCTGGCTGCCGCTCCCTTCTGCTGGAGTTAGGACTATTCACCACCATCCACAGTAGCGGTAGGGGGTCAGGTTTTGACATGGAGCTTTATTTTTTGGACTTGGAACAAAACCACTCCAGCCTGCCCGTGCTTCGGGGAGGGATGTTGGTTCTTTATGAGAGCAGCTTTGGACCAAGGCTTCCATGATAAAGTTTATAATGGGTGCAGTGGTCGCAACCTTTTGGATTCTGCTTTGCCAACTTTGCCCCCTCATGTTTCAATTTATATTTTTTAATTGAGTATTCCTTGAAAGAGAGGCTGATTAGTTAATTAAAGGATATGTTCAAGCAGCAGCACTCTGGGTTTTTTGAAAGGGAATTTAAGATCATCATCTCCAGTGGATCTTTTCAGCAAAGGAAGCTTCTGGCCATTCAGGGGAGCTGACTCCACCAAGCCAGAGTCAAATAACTCTGTGCAGCCCATCAGAGGTGCTGCTGTTTCTAAGAGCTGTGAGATGTCAGGGAAAACTTCCTTGCTACGTCTTCATCTCTGCCAAACCTGACAGTACTCGCTTTTAGCCAATAAACAGCCCAAAACAAAAATGTATTCAGGGTGAGCTGGCAGCAAACCCGTAAGCCAATTCCACTTCTGAACACCCGTACTAGGACAGGTGAAGGACAGCCTGGGTGGGATTACCTCGAGTGGAAATGCCCTTTCTGCACACCTATTCGGTTCTGCTTTTTGCCCATTTCTTCTGTGGGAGAAGGTAGATAACTGCGAGGCCGAAAGCAGCTGCTTTTATCTTAACACGTTAGACCGAGGCGCTTGTTCCCGAGGCTGTGCGCGGGGTGGGGGGGGAGCGGCACCAGGCTTTGAATTTGCGCCTCTGCTGTGCGTGTGGAGGGCACCAGAAGCTCACTCGGCTGCCTTCTTCCCCTTCTCCCCAGGGTATGGACAAGACTTGAGCGGTTTTGGACAAGGCTTCTCTGATCCCAGCCAGCAACCCCCTCCCTACGGAGGCCCCTCGGTGCAACCATCAAGTGGCCCACCTGCAGGAGGAAGTGGGTTTGGACGAGGACAGAACCATAACGTGCAAGGATTTCACCCCTACAGGCGCTAGCGTGGGCTGGCAATCAGGGAATTCTGTCCACACAGGGATGTCTGGTACCAGCTGAACCCAGGAATCCCAGACTTCTGAACTTGTGACAATCACATACTTGATGGAAGAAAAACCTAACAACATTTTTTTTTGGGGGGGGGGGGGGTGGGGTGGGGGAAGATGGCTTCTGAAGGCAGAGCTGTGGGTGTTTGGACTGCAGTTTTTAAATATTTTCCTTTCTCTAACCCATCAGCACAAATAAAGAAAATGTCACTGGTTCAAACTACAGGGTTTTAAAAATGTCTTCAGCTTTAATTCAAAACTTCAGGTTTCTTTTTTTTGAAATTATTTTTCCTGAGCCTTTGTTTTACCGTATATTGTAAACTTTTATGTTTAAAAGAAAAAAAATATATACATTTACAGATTGTGAAATTTTTAAGAGAAATTTTCTACTATGTATGCTGGCTTATTTTTTAATTTAAAACAGGGTTTCCGTTAGCACTGTTGGAAGTGAGGGTAAGCTGCAACCCCCTTACTCCTGACGTTAGCGGTGGGGCGGATGGTTCAGAAACTCTGGGAGTTAAAAGAAATCTACTGAGTGTATTTTGCTGTTGTTACCTGGCAGTATGGAGCTGGTAACAAGGCAGGTGCAGACTTGTTGACGCACAGAGTCACTTACGGAGCGCAGCCTTGGGTCTGTGCTTCAAATGCTTTCAAATCCTCTGTGGATTTCGTTAGGGGTTAACGGAGGCCTTGTTAAGATGTAGATTTCCCTCAGGCAAAAGGTTTAGGTGCGTTTTGCACTGACCAGTGATTACCCCTGGTTTGAATAAAGAGAAGTACATTTGGATTAGAAACACAAGCCTGTCTCCATTTTTTTTTTTTTTGGTTTTTTTTTTTTTTTGGTTTTGTTTTTGCTTTTGACAAAAAGGGATTCTTGTGAATTTGTGTGTTCATGAGAAATCAATTGGCAGCCTTGAAAATCACGGCTTAAGGTCAGTAATACAGGCTTATGCTGTGCCTCTGTGGGCTGTTGTGCTACTAGCAGTGGAACTAAGTCAGCAATTCCCGGGAGAGCCGTGCTGTGCCGGTGGAGGGCCGGGGGCGGCACCCCGGGCTGGCTCGGTGCAGCTGAAGAGCCGTCGTGGCTGTTGCTGGCTCTGGACAGGCTTGGATTTGATGTGGGCTGGCGCATGGAGCCTCCTAACCCCACTGGCGTGCCTGTCGCCGGAGCTGCAGGCGGCTCTGCCTCCCTCGGGCCCTTCGCCTGTTGCTAGTGGTGACGAAGCTGCTCTTGGTCCGACCTTGAGGCTTCAAGGCACTGTGAAAAATGCGATCTTCAGACTACAAGGAGTGCGTGTAGGCATCTCACGGATTTGTGCCCCTCCTCACGGATTTGTGCCCTTCCTCTCTCTCCCCTGCTTCTGGAGTGACACCGTCTGCTAGCGCTTGCTCGGGGGTCACCTTCCTCATTTCTGTCCTGATGCCGTAAGCGTGCTCTCGCCACCTCGGAGCAATGACCCGAGTACTGCGTACCTCCTTTTTGGGAGGGGTTTTTTCTGTTATCTGCCAAGAGCAGCGTAAAAACGTGGATTTACGAGCAATCTTCCTGCATAGATCAGTGGCCGGAACCACTTGAGCTGGGTCTTCTAGAATCCTGCTGCAGCATTTGTCTCATTTAAATGCGGGATTAAGCCTATGGGAAATGAACCGTCCTACTGCGATGTGTGAGCCCAGCGGGGTGAAATGGGCCCTTGGCTCCGTTCTGTAGACGCGAGGTCTGCTGGGTCAACACCGAATCTTACCCAGGGGCCTTCTCCCGGGGGCTGCGCGCGCTGCTGGAGCGCTCCTCTCTCCTCGTGGTCCTCTTGGCAGCACTCGTTAATCGCTGTTCGTAGGGATTAACTCTTCAGGAGCACGCTGCCGCAAGATGAAAAGACTCCGCAGGAGCAGACGTGGCGTTGCTCAGCATGACGTGAAATTCGGGATGCGTTGGGATGTGTCCATGGCCCTGGAGGTCATGGGTTGCTCTCGGAAGGACTTTGATGGGTTCAGAGGGTTTTTTTCATGGTTGCATGTTTGGATTGAATGAGTTCCCCTCGCCAGGAATCCTCTTGGCTCTGCTGCTCCTTCCATGTTCTGTTTCCACAGGTGCTCTGCCTTCCATGTGTGACTGCTTGGATTTCCTCGGCGAGGTCTGGTTCGTAATTTACTGCTACATGAAATGCATCGTGGACAGCGGTGTGACGCCAACCCGGGGCGCTTCGACCGCACGCAGGAGGGAAGGAGACCTAAAGGCACTGCTCCTCTGCTGCCTTTCAAGCTCTTCTTGGATAAAAGGGTTCGGAAACCGATAACCTTCCGCGCAGAACCAGCTCTTCCAGGTTAGCGCAGGGCATCACCTCCACCTGGAACTCGCCTCTGCCCGGGGCCAAACCGCATTGCCCTGCGCCAAGCCCTGAGCCGGCGCTTGTCTGCCCCGCTCAGCTGCATCCTCGGGATGGGACGGAGCAGGCGCCTTGTGCAACAGCCCCGGGGTGGCTTTGTCACCCGTTCTGCCCCCGGCCGGGCCGGCGGTGGCTGCCCTCGCTTCACACCTCCCCTGTGCTGGCAAAGCTGCCCGGCTCCCAGGGGAGCAGGAAGGCCCAGTGGAGGACGATGAAGGCCCAGTGCTGGAAGATGAAGGCTGCTGCCTTCCCCCAAGACAAGTGGGTGACGGCGGTGGCGAGGTCCCTGTGTGGCTGCAGCGCCAGGGAGCCATGCCGGAACACGAGCAGCCCCTTGGCTCCCAGGGCCGGGCACCTGCTGCTCCCTCTGCCCCTCGAAGGGCTCTGCCCCCAGGTTTCGGGGGGCTCAACACGGCCCCGCGCTTTCCTGCTGCGCCGTCGAACGGCCCTCTGTTATACCCAATCCCCCAGCTTTCTGCGGGGCGCGGCGCCTTTAAGGGAAGTGAGGGCGGAAGCGCTGCCGGAGGCTGGGGGCGGGGCTTCCGCCCCGTCGCCGCTCTCGCGAGATCCGCCGCTTCCGGCCCAAGCGCGGCCCTTTCCGAAGAGACCCGGCCAAGATGGTGGGTGCGGGCGGGGGTGCCGGCGGTTCCTATCGGGCTCCATCCTCCGCGGGGGCGGCCGCCCGGGGCCGGGGGCGCCGCTGCAGCCGAGGGCGGCGCGGCCCCTTCGCTGGGGGGCGGGGGGTTGGCGTCCCCTGGGCCCTGCGGGCGCCGCGGCTGCCCCAGCCGGCCTAGGCCTCGGCGCGGCCGGAGCCCGCTTCCCCGGGGCCGGGCCTGGCGGCGCTGAGGGTCGCGGGGCGCTGGCCGTGGGACGGACCAGCGGGGGCGGCTTGGGCGCTCTGCGGAGCTCCGTGCCTGCGGCCTTCCCGTGGGCGGGGGGGGTGGGGGGCGAGCGCGGGTCCTGGCGGCCCTGACCCCCGCCCCCTCCCCGGCGCTGCAGGCGGAGGTGGAGCAGAAGAAGAAGCGAACCTTCCGCAAATTCACCTACCGCGGGGTGGACCTGGACCAGCTCCTCGACATGTCCTAGTAAGAGCCGTCAGGGGGGCCCTCCCCGCGGGCCGGGGCTGGCCCCCCCCCCGGCTGTGCCACAGCAGCGGCGGTGGGCGCTGCTTGGGGGGGTTCCGCGCCCCCCCCATCGGGCTGGTGGAGGCCCTGGAGCGGGTAACGCGGCGGGTGCGGGGTCCCCCGGGGAGCTGCAGGCTCAGTCTGTCCATCCCTTCCAGCGAGCAGCTGATGCAGCTGTACAGTGCCCGGCAGCGCCGGCGCCTCAACCGCGGCCTGCGCCGCAAGCAGCACTCCCTGCTGAAGCGCCTGCGCAAGGCCAAGAAGGAGGCGCCGCCCATGGAGAAGCCGGAGGTGGTGAAGACCCACTTGCGGGACATGATCATCCTCCCCGAGATGGTGGGCAGCATGGTCGGCGTGTACAACGGCAAGACCTTCAACCAGGTGGAGATCAAGGTGAGGAGTCACGGCGGCGGCCGAGAGCTCTGCCCTGGTCCCGGCTGAGCGTCCTCCATACACCTGCGTTTATTTGTCCACGCTTCACGTAACCCCGTGCCTGCCCTGCACCTGTGGGGGAGGCCGAGGCTCCTGCTTGGGGCAGAGCTGGCCCCCAGGGTCACCCAAAAGCCCCCGGCCCCGGGGGGCTGCTCCTCACAGAGGGGGCTCAAGGTCTCGCGGGGCTTCAGCGCAGCTTTGAAGTCAGGCGATGCCGGGGGGGACCTGCAGCCCCTGGCCCTGCTCGCCCCCTCCAGCACGGATCTCTCCGTTCTCTTCCAGCCCGAAATGATCGGTCACTACCTGGGGGAGTTCTCCATCACCTACAAGCCGGTGAAGCACGGCCGGCCTGGCATCGGGGCCACCCACTCCTCCCGGTTCATTCCACTGAAGTAACGAAGCGCCGCAGGGAGCCTTTGCCGCCTGTAAATAAAGAAACTTTCTCCCAGTTGTCTCCCTCCCGGCCTCGCGGTTCCTGGGGCTGCGGCCTCGCCTCGGGGCGGCGCGCGGGCTGGGGCACGGGCCCGCGGAACCCCGCTCTTAATCGCGAGGTGATGTTTTCCTGAAGACTCCCCTTTTTTTTTTGGCAGTCCTTTTGGGTTGGCGCACGCAGTGAGCACTCCCCTTGGGGTGGGTTTTCTCGCCTTGATGAAATTCCTGGTGCTTTGGGGGGGCGCAGGTGATGGCCCTGGCGCTTCCCTCTTTGACTTCGGTGGCGGCGGCGTTTCAGGTGACGCTCGGCTCGCCCTGGGGATGGGGCGAAGCGCCCGCTCCCGCCGTGCGGCCAGGTGAGCCGCAGAGGGAACGTGGGGCGAGGGGCGTCGGAACCAGCCCCTCTTGCGTGGTGGGGCGCCGAGATCCCAAACAATTCTTCTCTCATCTTAAATTGGGGATTCCAAAGGCAGTTGGGCGGCTGTCGGCTCAGCGCGGCGCTGGCTGGTGGGGGTTGAGCCGGGGGAACGATCCCGCTCTGCTCCAGGGGAGAAGCTGCTTGCGGTGCCTGATCCCGGCGGGGCCGTCCCGGGTGGATGATCCCGGGAGCTGCCCCGGGGCCTGGGCTGAGCCCAAGGAAGCCCGGTGGGCGCCTGAGCCCAGCGCCACTGTCGGTGCCGTGGCAGGGGGACAGGGACGGCCACGCTGGGTGCGGTTGTGTCCCCAGCTCCCAGGAGCCTTCCAGGGCCTCGTCCCCCTGTGAGGAGCCCCGGCATCGCCACGGTTGTCACCGTCCCCACGGTGCTCCCTGTCCCCCCAGCACCCGCGAGGCCGCCCTGCCCCGGCACCCCTGGGGCGTCGCGGTGCCGGTGTCGGTGTCACCTGCGCTTGGCAAACCTCGCGACCTGCAGGCGGGCAGCGACGCAGGCCCCGGCCTCCGGTGACGATGGTGAAGGTGCTGAGGTCTCATCCCGGTTTGACCGGGCCGCAACAGCCGCGCCGTCCTGCGGGGGGGCCGTGCCCGGGGCTTTGGGCCAGGCCAGGCTCGGGGGGGGGGGGGGGGCCAGCCCAGCCCTGCCACCACCCCCAGGGCATCCCAGGGGCTCTGGGCCCCCCCCCCCAGCCCTTCACCCCCTCCCCGGTGGTGCCATGGCTCGGCCGGGGCTGTTTGTCCTCCCGGGAGGGGTCTCCCGTCACCCCCCCGTGCCTTTCGTCCACGCAACCTTGGGGGGGTCCTCGTGGGGCTGGTGGGGGACAGGGCTGGGGTCCCTCTGTCCGGTCGGGACACGCCCCATGCCGGGGAAACCAGGATGCCCTGGCCAGGAGGTGGGTGACAGGGGGTGGGCGGGGGTGACGGGGCGGGGGGGGGGTGACAGGGGGTGCTGGTGGCGGCGGGGTGTCCGGCCAGGTCTCAGCCACGGGCAGAGCAGCAGGATCAGGCCCGGGGCTGGACACGACCCCGGCTCCCCAGGGTCCCCCCCTGCTGAGGGGGCTCGGCCGCGGGGGGGCTGATCCGCCGGGGGTCCCGCCCGTCCCGGGGCGCTGCCGGGCTCAGCGCCGCACCGGGAGGGGGGAAGGGCCCGATCCTGCGGACCCGGGCGTTTGGGGGGACTGGGGGCAGGGGGGGTGGACACCACCGCGGGCCCCTTTTCCCGCCGCCCCGGCAGAAGCGCGGGGGGCGCGGGGACCCCCCCCCGGCCGCCTCCCCCTTACGGCCGCGGCGCGGCTGGAAAATCCCGATCGGGAGCGGCGGGGGGCGGGGGCGGGGATGCGGCTGCTCGGGACCGCGCCGGCTCCGTGCCCAGCTCCGCGCCGCCGCCGCCGGGGATGAGGTACGGCCGCTCCGGCACCCCCCGGCACCCCCCGGCACCCCCGGCACCCCCCCGACCCCCCGGGGGTCCCGGCGGCTCCGGCCGCTGCAGCCGCCGGGGATGGGGTGGAGCGGGGGGGGGG
>JADKXX010010816.1:0-15172 GCA_017310255.1 Butorides virescens | reverse complement strand
GGGGGGGGGGGGGGGGGGGGGGGCGGGGGTGCCGGTCGCACCTGTGGCCAGGTAGAGCCGCCGGACGCCGGTGCGGGCCTCCAGGCGACCCAGCAGGTCACCCACTGGCCCGGGGCGATCGAGGAAGCGCTGCAGGCGCTGCGGCACCGTGCCCATGGCTGCGGCACCGGCACCGGCACCGGTACCGGCCCCGGCACGGCCCGGCCCCGCCCCTCCCGCCCCTCCCGCCGCCACGGGCCAATGAGGGGGCGGGGCGGGGCCCGGAGGGGCGGGGCTACACCGAGAGAGGTGGGGTTACAGCGAGAGGGGCGGGGCTACATCGGGAGGGGAGGGGCGACTCCGTCGCCATGGCAACCCCCGCTCAAAGCCCCGCGGCCTCGATGGCGGCGGGGCCGGGCCCGGGCCCGATCGTGCGGCTGCTGGTGCCGCTGGTGGCCGCCGCCGCCGCCCCCGCCCCGCCGGGCCCCGCCGGGCCCCAGCTCTACCTGAGCAGCTGGGCCGTGCGGGTGGCGGCGGGGCCGCGGGAGGCCGGGGGCCTGGCCCGCCGGCATGGCCTGCTCTGCCTGGGCCAGGTGCGGCCCGGCCGGTGGCCGCGGGAGGGCGACGGGGCAGGCAGGGGCCGGGGCCAGCCCAGCACCTCCCACTCTCACCCCCTCGTCCCACCCGGGGTCCCCCTTCACTCGTCCTCCGCTGCTCATCCCCCCAGGTGTCCCCTCCCCTCGCCCCCCGCAGCGGGACGCTGGGCTCACAAACCGGGCGCTCGATCGTTCCCCTCTGCGGCCTTTGAACCACCGGGCGCGGGTGAAAGCACGAGGGCTGCAGGCGATGGGACGAGCGGGAACGGTTTGAAGTTGCACCAGGGCAGGTTTAGGTTGGACATGAGGAAAAACTTCTTCACGGAAAGGGCTGTCAGGCTCTGGAAGGGGCTGCCCAGGGAGGGGGTCGAGTCCCCATCCCTGGGGGGATTTAAAAGAAGGATGGATGAGGTGCTGAGGGCCAGGGTTTGGGGGTGGGATGGCAGGGTTGGGTTAAAGGTTGGACTCAAGTATCTTAAAGGGCTTTTCCAACCAAAGTGATTGATTCAATGATTCAATGATTCAATGATTCTATGATTCTATGATTCTATTCTATGCTACCGGGCTCCATGTGCGCACAGGCGGGCGACGAAACGCGACTGGCAGCCGTGGGCCTTCCCGGGGTGCTCCCTGCTCGTCCCCGCCACGTACAGCTTGCCTGGAGCACGCCTCGCCGATCGCCGCGGCCCGCGTGGAGCTGGCACGCGTGGCCCCAGCCCGGCTGCTTGTCTTGGATCTCTTACAACAGCTCTTTGCGCCTGCAGGTGATGGAGGGCGAGCCTTATTACCATTTCAAACACCGCGGCACCAGGCAGAAAGCCTTAAGCAGACACTGGGGCTGGAACATGCGCCTGGCGAAGGATCCGAAGGTAGGGAGGAGGCGGTTGCAGGGACTGAGGCGTGCAGGGCGGGGAAGGCTCTGCCTGACACCCACAACACTGCTTCCCACCCAGGTCCTCTGGTTTGAGCAGCAAACTGTAAAGAGGCGCACGAAGAGGAGCGTCAGCGTGGTGCCAACAGATCCCTGGTTCCATAAGCAGTGGTACATGGTGAGAGTTTGCCGCTCGCTCTCTTCTAATCCTCCGGCAAATCACCTCCCCGGCGCGTAAGCAGGGCTAATGCTGACTTGTGATGAGGCAGCAGAAGAGTCCCTGAAGGTCACCCGCCACCCGCTGCCCAGCAGCTCATCAAATCTAATCCGTTTTCCAGAACAATGACATCAACCCCGATCTGAACATCCTCACTGCTTGGGGCAAAGGGTACACGGGGCTGGGGGTCGTGCTGACCGTCCTGGATGACGGGATCGAGAAGGACCACCCGGACCTGTCTGCCAACTACGTAACTACCACGGGCTGAGCGGCGCGGGCGGCAGGAACCGGCTCCTTCGGGGCGTGTTTGTCTCCAGGGGAGGGTGGGAGCTGGTGCCTTCATCCCGCCCGTGGGACTTTACAGTGGGAACTCAGCCTCCCCATGGCTGGATCAAAAGGTTTGGTGTCTCCCGCGGTGAATTTTCACATCAAGGAGACGTTGGAACTTGTACACGCTCAAGCCCCCAAAATAGATGTAATTACAGCAAGCTGCAAAGCCAGTAAAGCTGGTAAGCGCTCACGTGCTCCCAGAGCGGAGAGGAAAGAACAGGCAAATCTTCGCGATACCGACATCGCTCAGCGGTTTGTAGTTCCTCTCTCCTCAGCGCGCGGCCGGCGGGGCTCACCCTCGGGCCGCTCTGCATGCTCTGCTTTCTCAGTGAACACGAGCCTGGGTACGATGAAGCAGCACAGCGACCTGCAGGGTTGTGCCCCTTTAGTGACACACCCCCCCCCCCCCCCCTTCCGATGGCTCCAGGTTAACCCCACGCAGTTGCTGGGTGTGGAGGGGCCCCCCCTGCCCCCTCCGGGCTGGGCAGGCAGTGAGCTCGTGGGCAGGCAGGGCGACCCGTGCTGCCAGGCGCCTGTGTCGAGCAAGAGCCCACGCCGAAAGGCAGTTTGCTCACGTCAGTGCCTTTTTTTGCAATAGGACCCCCTGGCAAGTTACGACTTCAACAGCGACGACCCCGATCCCCAGCCCAGGTACACCACCAGGGATGAGAACCGGTGAGTTTTGCCGGCTCATTGTCCAAGCAAATCTCTTCCCTGTGCTGGCTGCTTTTATCTCTCCGGGGGCTGAGGCCGTCCCAGGCCCCTTCACCCCTCGCAGAGGACGGCTCATGGGGTAACTGCCCCCCAGGCACGGGACACGCTGCGCAGGGGAAGTGGCGGCTGCAGCCAACAACCGAATCTGCGGAGCAGGCGTTGCGTACAACGCCAAAGTCGGAGGTGAGCCATGGCTCTGGTATGCTGGTGGGGTGGGAGTCACAAACCAGCTCCAGCACCCTGGGGGCACATGAGGCTGCTCTGGGGCCAGCTGGAGGCTCCCAGGGGGCATAGGGGGTGCTGCGGTGTTACCACTTGCCCAGCCACGGTGTGGGGCTTGGTGCTCCCTGGGGGTTTAATGCCCACCATGACACGGGGCTCCGGCTCCCCTGCAGAAGCAAGTGTGGCAAATGGGGTTAAAAGCTGGGAGAACTCACTGGGCTTAATTGTAAAGGGCTTAATGAGGAGCTTTGAGGACGTCCACCCAGAGCCAGTGTGGCCTCCCGAGTGCTCCTGCTCCTTGCCCTGGCCCTGCAGGCGTGCGGATGCTGGACGGTCCCATCACGGACATGGTGGAGGCTCGGTCCCTCAGCCTGCGCCCCCAGCACATCCACATCTACAGCGCCAGCTGGGGCCCCGAGGACGACGGGAAGACTGTGGACGGGCCAGGCGTGCTGGCCAGGAAGGCCTTCTACAGAGGGGTCACCAAAGTAAGCTCAGCGCTGGCCTCGGGGACCTCACTGGCACGAGGGCTCCCTGCTCACCCCCCTCTGCCTCCTTGCTGCCAGGGACGGGGCGGCCTCGGCTCCATCTTCATCTGGGCCTCTGGCAACGGCGGGATCAACTACGACAACTGCAACTGCGACGGCTACGCCAACAGCATCTACACCCTAGCGGTGGGCAGCGTCCTGGCGGGCGGCCGGAGGCCCTGGTACAGCGAGGGCTGCTCCGCCATCCTCACCACCACCTACAGCAGCAGGACCACGAGCGAGGTGCAGATCGTGAGTGCCGTGCCGGCTCTGCCGGAGCAGTGACCCTCGGGCAGACGCTGGTTCCCAGCACAGAGCGGGCTCATCCGAGCCCTCCTCACTTGGGGAGGGACAGGGAGGCTTTATTAAAGTGTCTGCATTGGGCCCCAAAAAGCACAAAGGGACCCAGAGGGAGCATTTACTGAAGTTACCCAGCTCCAGCCAGTCCTGCCCTCTGCTCCAGCAGCCGACAACGGTGCTGAGACCCCTCCTCTCCCCCCCCAGGTGACCACCGACCTGCACCACTGCTGCACCGCCAAGCACACGGGCACCTCCGCCTCGGCCCCGCTGGCTGCGGGAATGATCGCCCTCGCGCTGGAGGCCAAGTAGGTGCCATGCGGCAGCGGGACAGTCCCCAGGGAGCACCTGGTGACTCCCCAGGGCCCTGCAGGGACGAGGAAGAGGGACTTTGCTAGCAGGGAGGTTTGGGAGAGCGGAGCTGGGGTCTCCCCAGGCTCAGGTGGGGCAGCCTCTTCTCCCAGGACACTGCCAGACAGTGGCCAGAGGCAGGAGGAGAGTTGTCCTCCGGAGGTCTCTGCTGCTCCTGTTTTGGCAGTGAAGGAGGTTGGGGGAGGGCCAGCTTTGACCCAAAGAGCTACCTTAGCTGCAGAGACCTCTGTCCCCACGTCCTCCTTGCTTCCAGCCCAGCACTGACCTGGCGTGACCTGCAGCACCTTGTCATCAGGGCCTCCAAGCCCGCTCACCTGCAGGCAGAGGACTGGGCTGTGAACGGGGTCGGCCGCAAGGGTGAGTTGGGGGCTCAGCTGCTGCCTGCCCTGCCCGCTCTGGCTGCCCTCCCCTGGCTGCGGGGGGACCTGCTGCCCCTTAAATTCCTGCCAGCAGGCCTGGGGCAGGAGCCCCTGGTGCTCTCTCAGTGCAGAGGGGCTCACGTGTCCTCTCTCGGGTGGCATCTGCTTTTCAGTGAGCCACCACTACGGCTACGGGCTCCTGGACGCTGGTCTGCTGGTGGAGATGGCCAAGGCATGGACAGGAACTCGGCCTCAGCGGAGGTGTTCGGTCAAGGCTCTTCACACCCCCCGGTAAGGGACCACGTCCCCCTGGGTCCAACCTCACACAGGGACCTTTTTGTACCAAAGTCGTGCTGTGCCCATTGCAGGAACAAGCGATGCTTCCCAGGAAGTGGTCAGCTCCTGCTGTAACCATGGGGCTGCACTTAGGGGTCGTGGTGGAGGGGCAGGGTGCCCTTGGAGCAGGGAGAGAGGCCCTCACCTCTGTCTCCTTCCTGGTAGGAACATCGGCTCCAAGCTCACCGTCTCTACAGACGTCTCCTCCTGCTCGGGGAGGACCAAGCGCATCCGCTCGCTGGAGCACGTCCAGGTCCAGCTCTCTCTGAGCTACAGCCGCAGGGGGGACCTGGTGATCGCTCTCACCAGCCCCATGGGGACCACGTCCACGCTGGTGACCGTGCGGTAAGCAGGGAGCACGCTACAGTGAGACTTAGCAGCTACTGGGGGGCAGAGGGGGCTCCTCCTCTCACAGCCTCTCCCGGGGCCAGGAGACTCTCCCCCGCAGGGAAGGGCTCACCATGCCCAAAACTCCTCCGTACCCCCTGCCACACCTTGGCAACGCCCCCTTATACCAGCAACAGGGGGACTCTGGGGCCTCCCTGGGCTGCACCCCTCCCCTCCAGCCCCTGGGCTCTCACTCCCGGCTCCCCTCTCTCCTCCAGCCCGTACGACACCAGCCAGCAGGGCTACAAGGACTGGACCTTCATGTCCACGCACTTCTGGGATGAGAACCCCAACGGGACCTGGACGCTCTGGCTAGAGAACAAGGGCGATGCCTATAACACGGGTGGGTGTCCAGGGCCCTGGGGGGAGCCAACCCCATTCACTGAGGTCACCCACTGCCCGCTTGGTTTTGTCTCTTCTTTCCTCCTCTTCGATTAGCAACTTGGCTTCTCCTCTTCCCGCTCCTCCTGGGCAGGGGGGCTGGCCAGAGCCCCCTTTTTCTGCAGGGCCGTGTGTGTTTGCTTTGAGGGTCTCCCCAGCCAGCACACAGCCAGGAAGGGGGCACCGCTTGCCCTCCTCTGTGTGGCCCCAGAGCTTCCAGCCCCGCTTCCACCAGCTCACAGATCCCAAACCCTGGAGGGTGGGAAGGCGGCTGCTGTCAGCACCCAGCACTGCCCCCCCTGCCCTCAGGTCTGCTGACCGGCTTCATCCTGCACCTCCACGGCACCGAGGAGGACATGGCAGCCAGGCGCTTTGCAGCCTCTGCCGTGGACGAGTGCATCAGGCGGGACGCACAGGGAGCATGCGAGGGTGAGGTTTTGGGCAGGAGGGGAGGGTGCTCTCTGCCCTAGGTGGCCCCGCAGCCTGGCTCAGGCCACCGTCCCCCCGCAGAGTGTGGCAGCCCTTTGTACGCCCACCAGCGCTCCTGCCTCTCCTACTGCCCTCCGCGCTACTACGGCCGTACCCGGAGAGCCACCGTGGGGCACGCGGCCCGCGTCTGTGCCAGCTGCCACCCCTCCTGCTACACGTGCCAGGGCGCTTCGGCCACCAACTGCACGGCCTGTCCCCCCACCTGCACCCTGGATGAGCTCGCCCACTCCTGCTCCCCTCCGCCGGGCTCCCCCCCCCCAGGAGGGGCTGCAGGGGGACCTTGTCCCCGTCCTCATCTGCGGGGGCCTGATCCTCTCAGCCACCCTCTGTGTCACGTACCGCGTGGCCTTTTGTGTCGTGAAAGGCAGCTCCTGCTGTCCCCAGGCTGGAAGGACAGCGTGACACCAGCCTGGGCTGCACGGACACAGGCGGACGGGTCCCAGCCTGGGACAGAGCTGCCCTCACCCGGCTTCCAAAATAAACTGGTGGTTGCCTTTCCAGACAACTCTCTCCAAAGGGTGACTTCCCTTCCCAGCAGAGCCTGGGCTGGTCCCACCCATGTCCAGCTCCGTGCAGGGGCAGAGACAGGGGTGGGGGCTTCCCTCCACGCCTGGCTTGTCCCCCCCCACATCCCCCAGGGACCTGAGCCGTGCCGGGGGGGCCCAGCCTAGCCTGCTGCTCCAAAAGAGCTATTTCCAGAAGGGCCGGGAGCCCTGTGCCCTTTCCCAGGCGTGGGGGGGGGCCATGGGGAGGGGGGAGCTGTGACTCCAAACAGCTGCAGCCAGCGGCTCCGGCAGGGGCTTCGCCACACGCCCGTGCCTTTCGGCAGAGCCGAGGCTGCCAGATTCCAAACCGCTGGCTCTGGACCCCCACCACTGCTGCACAGAGCAAGCCCCAGCTCTTGTCCTTAAAAATAAAAAAAGGGGTCCTGGGGTTGCTGCACCCCAGGGCACCCCACTCTCCCCCCGCCGCAGCAGCGGGGACGATGGCCCCAGGCCCTCGCTGTCCCATGAGGGCTGGCAGCGGCACAGCGGCAGCTGCGCCCCGGCACGCAGCGCGGCACCGGGCAGGGCTGGGACGGGCGCGGGGAGAGCTGCCAGCGGGGGCCCTCCCGGGGGCACCGGCACCGCACGGGGCTCAGCCTCCCGACCGCGGCACCCCGGGACACGGCTGCGGCACGGTGGGGTTGGGGGTTTGTCCCCCCCCGGCCGTGCCATCGCCAAGCACAGGGTGTTGGCGCAGCGCAGGCGTTACAGAGGAGAGCAAGAGCTTTGTCCAAGCGTGTAATCACCCGTGGGACCGGGCCCTCGGCCAGCCCGTGCCCAGCGCTGGCGGGGGGGGGGGGAGCCGAGAGCAGGGGGGGTCTCCCCACCGGCACCCCCAGCCCCTCGCAGCCCCTCGGGGGAGGCGAGCAGAGCGCAGTCCCAGACACCAAGGTTGAGGCCCAGGGGCCACGGCTTTGCCGAAACAGCCGCCAGCCCAGCACCGCGGGATGAGTTAAAGCCCCGCAGCGGGGTGAGCCCCACCGGCCCCCCCGGGTTTTCTCCACCCCGCTCTGCTGGGGCTGGCCTAGCCCTCCGTGGGCAGCCTGCGGTGCGGGAACCGCCGCGGGATCTCGGTGCGGACGTCATCCTGCACGGGGAGAGATGGGGGTAGGGGAGGGCTGTGCCCAGAGCAGGGGCCCAGGGAGCCCCCCGCCACCCTACCCCAGGAGCCCAGGGCACCCATCCCCTCCCCAGCCCCCTGGTCCTCACCGCGTGGCCGAGCTGTCCCAGCAGCGGGGTGAGGCGCAGCAGCTCCTCGTCCCGCGGGTCCCCCCACCACCTCGGCACTGGGATCCAGTTGGCAGCCTGGGGAGAGAGGGCGAGTGCTGGCCACGGAGAAGCTGCCACCGCCCCCGCCGCACCCAAACCGCTCGCCCCGGAGAGCCAGCGCTGCCGTACCTGGGCGGGGAAGCCCTGGATGGTGTGGTCCAGGGCCACCGTCTTGGCCAGGTCCCTGCCCAGGCGGGTCAGGTCCTTCCAGTAGCAGCCCCGGGCGCAGAGGCAGTCCCGCTGGGAGAGGCAGCGCCTGGAGGGGGAGGCAGCGCCCGTGGGGACCCGTCCCTGCCCACAGGGGGGGGTCCCCAGCGTGGCTCCACCAAGGCCATCACCTGATCAGCTTCTTCTGGGGGCCCAGCACATCCAGGACCTTCTCGGCGTAGTCCTGCTTCGCCGTTGTGAAGATGAAGATCTGGGGGAGCAGGCGAAGGTCCCTGTGCAGGTTGCCCACCCCCCCCCCCCATGCAGCAGCACCCCGCCAGCTCTCCGCAGACCCCAGGGGAACAGGGGGGTGCGGGTACCTCGTAGGTTTTGGAAAGGCTCTCCAGGAACTGCTGCAGGTGGGGACGCAGCTTCACGTGGACCTGGAAGGGAACAGCATCTCCAGGCAGCCCCAGGAAGCCACCAGCACCCATGTCCTGACACCAAGGTGACCCCCAAGAAGGGGGTCCAGCACCCCAAGCAGGATCCCAGGGGTCCCTTGGCCACTCTCTTCCCTGGGATTTCAGCCCCTGGGGCCCAGTTCCCCTCTGGCTACTAGGGAAGGACACAGGCACAGAGGACAGACAGACACCATGGCTCGTCACAGCCCTCTGTGCCCCCCCCCCCCCCCCCCAGGACCCAGCACCCCACTGCCCCAACCCCAGCACATGGGCACCCACCTTGTAGGAGTCTCCCTGGAAGACCGTGGTGAAGGCGGCCGTGGCACCCTGCCGCCAGCCGGCCAGCACGGAGGAGCAGACCAGGGTCCCCTCCTGCAGGGTGGGGAGCAGAGTCAGCCCCCAGCCCCGGGGCCGCAGCCCCCCCCCAGGCCCCCCAGCTCACCAGCTCCAGGACGAGGGTGCGCTCCGGCGTGCTGCGGGTCTTCCGCAGACCATCCCCACCGGGTACCGGCACTGCGGGGACCAGCCTGGCCAGAGGAAGGCAGAGGGTCAGCGGTGCAGTGGGGCTGGGGGGGGCTGCAAGGACCCCCCCTCATGTACTCACAGGCTGGGGACAGCGGGGTCCTGGTCCTGGCACTCATCCATGGGGAGCCCCGAGAAGTAGGCGCCCTTATAGCGGGGCTGCAACCGGGGGCTGGCAGGCTCTGTGGGACAGAGGGGTCCCATCAGCACAGCCTGGGGCAACCCCCCCTTCCCCAGGCAGGGATTGCCCGGGGGGGGGACGCTCACCCCTTTCCTTAGGGCACGGGGGGGCAGACGCCAGCCTGCGCTGCTCCCCTTCCAGATGCAGCTTCACCAGCCGGCCCTTCCCAGGGGTCCCGGGGGAACACGGGACCCGCACCCAGGGGTCCCAGCCCCATGATGGGCAAGGCTCCCCCTGGTCCCCTGCTCCCTGCCGGCTCCGGGCCCGCCGGCGAGCCCCAGCCTTGGTGGCCGAGAGCCGCAGGTCCCCGCTGCTGCTCTCCCTGCGGGGTCTCTTTGCACATGGGGTGGCTGTCCCCAAACCCGCCATGGCTGGGACACCCCAACAGGGATGCCCAAAGCTGATGGCGCAGAGCCCCAGCCCGGGGGCTGCTGGGCACCACCAACTCCAGAAGAGCGGCTGGAGCTGGGGGTGCTGCCCCAGGGACCCCCAAGGGCACAGCAGCCCCCACCCTGCCCAGGACCAAACTCCCCAGCAGCCCCAGAACAGCCATGGGGGTGGGAGGGGGCACTTTTATAGGGTGGAGGCGCCTTTCCAGCCCTCATCACCCCCAGGTGCCTCTGCCCACCCTCCACAGCACCTGGGTGTTACTGGGACCAGCTGGGGAGCCCAGTACAGAGCCCCAGCTGCCCCCAGGGCTCCTCTCTGGTGCCTGGTGATTAATTACTCATTATGCTAAGGACCCTCCTGGGCTGGCAGCTGCCAGTCGGGGTGCCCCAAGGGCACCCACCCCAGGTACCCCCCAGCTGCAGCCCCAGCCCCATGCCCAGTTTGGGAACAGTCACCAGTGACACGAGCTGGGAGAGCTCAGCCCTTCCCCAGCCCTGGACGGGTGCGAGACCACCCCAGGAGCCCCGAGCGGGCGATGCACCCCGGGGTGCCCAGCACAGCGCTCCCAGGGTGGCCGTCCCCACAGCACCCCTGTCCCATCCCCTCCCCGCCTGGGCCCCGCGGTTGCGCCCGCCAGCCCGGGGGTTGTGTTACGGGCGAGGGGGCTCCGGCACAGGGAGGGACCCGCTCGCCTCCGCCGGAAGGGAGATAAGCGTTGGGTCCCTGACCTCGAAAGGCAGAGCCTGGCGTGTGTCCACCTCGGGGACAGGGACACGCTGCTGGGCGGGTGCATTGCTTGGGGGCTCAGCATGGGGACGCGGGAGGGGACCCCCTGCCTGGGGACCCCCTGCCTGGGCACCCTGGGGTGGGGAGGCCATGGGACACCCGGGGCTGGCTCCAGCCGGGAAGGGGCACGCGGCAAGCAAGGAGATATACAGGTTTATTTTCTGCAAAAAAATAAATTACCACCCTCCTCCACCCCCCCGCAGCCAAGTCAGCCCCAGGGACGGCGAGACACCCGGCACAGGGCGGAGGGCAGGAGGACGGGGGTCCCTGGGGGCCCCCCCATGGCCGTGGAAAGGGCTCGGCACATGGCAGGAGCATTTCCAGCCCCTGGGCTCGCCCTCGGGGTCCCGCCAGCCACCCCCTCCCCGGGCGATGGAGCCGGGGGGGCTCAGGGTGGCCGGGGCTGGGGGCAGTGCCGGGCCGCCTCCCGCACCAGCCGGTCCTCGCGGGGTGTCCATGGCCGGGCGTAGCCGTCGTCCTGCAGTAGGATGCGGTTGAGCGTGCGCTCGTAGTTGACGTGCTGCCGCGCCATCAGCAGGAACTCGCCGCCCTCCCGCAGCGGGGGGCAGCCGCAGGTGTTGGGCACCCACAGGTACTCCCGGGGCACCAGCGGGAAGCGGTGCCGATACCGCGTTTTCACCTCCACCTCGTAGCGCGTCTCCTGCCCCACCAAGCGCCGCGCCAGGATCCGGCCCTGGAAGACTGCGGGGCGAGCGGGGGGCACCCTGAGCCGGGCACGTCCCCGTCCCCCCCCCCAACACCCAGCATCACCCCAAGCCCCTTCCCGTCCCCGGCGCTCACCGAAGTCGCTCTGGCAGAAGTGCCAGATGCGCTGGGAGCGTCCCTTGGCTGGGCGGCACCTCCCGCATCGCCCTGCGGGGGCAAAGCCACAACGGTTTAGGGGGGGAGAAGGGACATGGCACCCCCAAAACCCCCTCCTGCGGTGGAGGGAGGGGGCATGGGGGCCCATATCCCATAAGGAGAGAGGGGACGCACCAGGCTCCCAAGGGTCCCAGGGAGGGTTAAGTCAGGGGGCCCTTTTTTAGGGGCTCCCCTGGGACTCTCTGGGACCCTCCCTGCAGCAGGGGGCTGTGGGGACCCCCACGGGGGGGGGGAGCAGGCACCTGTGGCAGCCCCGGCCCCGCTCCGGCCAGGGGGGCTTCTCGGTGGCGGCTCCGTGGCAGAGCCCCCGAGCTGGGGCGGTGCCGCGGGGGCCGGGGTGACCGGGGGCTCCCGGGGCGGGGGGCTGCCAGCCCCCCGGGGCTGGGGCTGCCGCAGGGGGCTGACATCGCCACGGCCGGGCTGGGGGTGCCCGCGGGGCAGCCAGAACTCGTACTCGATGCCAGGGTTGGGCTCCTGCAGCAGGACCTGTGCGGGCAGGGGCAGAGCTAAGGGGAGCGATGGGGGCCGGGGGCCGGCTGCCCCCCTCCCCGCGCCGCCCCCACCCTCACCATCAGGTGCAGATCCTCGGCGGTGGGTCCGGGCGCCTCCAGGCTCTCGGTGCCGTCGGGGGCCCGGGCGTAGCGCAGCTGGGTGCCGGCCGCCTCGTACGGCCCCGGCCAGGCGATGGACCAGTCCCCGTTGAGCACGTAGCGCCCATCGCTCGCCATCAGGGCTGCGGGAGGGAGCGTGTCCGGGGGCCGAGCACCGCACGGTCCCTGGGACCCCCGCGTGGGGCTGGGGCTGGGCTGGGGGGGGCAGCCCGGACGCCTGGGTCCCCACCGGAGGCCTCTCCCCGAGCGGGGAGGGCAGCGTGGGCTGGGAGCGCTGCGGTCGGGGCTCAGGAGAAATCTGCTTTCTTGTAAGAACTTGGCTTCGGTCCCAAGCCGGAGCCAAACCCTGGTGTGCAAACCCCCCCCCCCCCCCCCCGAGCCCCCAGGCCCTGGTCCCTGCAGGGATGGGGCCCCAATTGCTTTGGGAGGGGGACTGGGGGGGTCTGGGGACAGGCGTCCCGGTCCTGGTCCCGCAGTGGCCGGCCTGGCCCCGCTCCAGCTCAGCCCTTCCCAAAAACCACGGCCATGACCTCTGGAAAAGCGCCCTGAGCGCCGGCGAGTTCACTGAACCCAACGATGCTCAAAACAGCGTCCGAGTGGGGGAACCGGCACGGCACGGCACGGCACGGCACGGCACAGCCACCCCCCGCCCGCCCTGCCCGCACCCAGCGTGGCACCAACCGGGACAGACTGGGATGGACTGGGACTGAGGCGGACAGAGGCAGGACAGGTCCTACCGAGATAGTTACGGCTCTTGTCCGTCACCTTGATGTGGGTGGCCCCAGCTGGGATCTTGGTCACGTTCATGTACCCAAAATAACCTGGGGGGGGGGGGGGGGAAGAGGGAGGGCAGAGCCAGGACATGGCCCGAGGGGACAGCCCAGGGCTGGGGGGGGCCAGGGCTGGGGTGGGAGGGGACCAGGCACAGAGGAGCTTTGGGTCCGGGGCAGCCCCAGCCCTGTCCCAGGCACCAGTGGCATTGACTGAACTGGGCCCCACGCGCTGGGACATCTGGGGCACCCAGCGATGGCCCTGGGGGGCTCTGAGTCCCATCTGGGGCTGGCTGTCCTCGCGGGCATCGCCGTCCCCACAGCCTGGCCAGGCACCCCGTAGACACTGGGTATGGGCCACAGGGACCCTGGGTGTCCCCAGGGACCTCTGAGCTCCCCTGGGGACCCCATGGACCGCACGGGCGCCCCAGTGATCCCCCCCACCCAGCCCCTGGAGGAGCGAGACCCTCTGCAACGAGACAAAATCACCCCAGGGAGGGGGCTCCTCTGAGCCCTCTATCCCTGTCCCCACGTGTCGGGGACAGGAAGGGATCAGGGCTGAGGCACTGGTGGCAATGGGGCAGATGGCGGGGGGATGGGGGACCCAGGCGATGCCTTGGGGACACAGAAGGGGGACGGGAGGACAGGGGAGCCAAGAGCCAAAGCATTCACCCATGGAGGGGGCCGGGGCAATGGTTCATTCACCGGAGGAGGGGTCCGTGCCCTGGAAGAGCCGGTGCACGAAGAGACACGTGTCGTGGCCACCGCCGCACTGGCCGCAGGCGTCGGGCCGCACGCCCGAGCCCAGGATCCCGTCGCAGCCCACGCTCTGCGGGGAGCCCAAAACATGGCCTCAGGGCGAGGGGTCCCAGCTGGGGGTCCCCGGGGGTCCCAGGGGTCCCAGCTCTGCGTGCACCCACCAGGCAGCGCCCGCCAACGCAGAGGTCCGGGGAGCCGGGGCCGCAGCGGGTGCCGTCCAGCACCCGGCCGAAGGTGTAGTAGAAGTTGTGCCCCACGGCCAGGCAGTTGAGGTTGCAGGCGTTGGGGGCTGCCGGAGCCGGGTGGGAAGGGGAGGGGGTGACGCTGGTGGCAGCCGTGCCCCCCAGTCAGCCCAGTGATGCCACCCACCGCCCCGGGACTCACCTCCGTGGAAGGGCACCCAGCGGTACCGGGCCGGCGTGCCCAGGACGGGCTTGTTGTCGTAGAGGGAGCACTGCATGGCACGGAAGGGCACCGAGCCGCTGGGGCAGCCCTGCGGGAGCGGCAGGATGGAGCCCCACTGGACCGGGACCGGGACCGGGGCCGGCCATGGCGGTGCCGTGTCCCTCGCAACGCTCACCTGGAGCTGGCAGAGCCGGTACTGCCGTGGGTCGCCCGTGCACGGCTCCTCCTCGGCGGAGCTGCGGCCACAGCGTCAGCGCAGAGGGACCGGGGCACGGCCCCCCTCGAGCATCCCTGCACCCCGCGTCCCCCATGGGGACTCTCCCCGTCCTCAGGGCCAGGTCACCACGGAGCCACCGAGCTGAAGCTGATGCATCCCCACGGAGGAGCAGGAGCAGGGACCACAAAATCCCCCATGGGGCCACGTCCCTCTGGAGCTGCACCCCAGGTTGGAGGCAGCAAGGTCCGGGGTCCCCCCACCCTCCCCCTCCAAAATCAGGCTGCAATTTGGCGAGGGCACAGGGCAGCGCCGAGGGCCTCCAGGGACACGTGTGGAGGTGGTGGCAGAGCCGTGTCATGGGGGTGTGGGGGAGTGGGGACGCCCCGGGGGTCCGTGCAGCCCCGTCCCCCACTCACCGCAGGCACCTCCGGGTGCGGAGGGCGACACCGTCCCCGCAGGAGCTGGAGCAGGAGCTCCAGGGTCCCCAGGGCCCCCAGGTGCCCTGGGCCGGCTGCCGGCGGGGTCGAGCAGGGGCTGGGGGCTCAGGGACCCACGCTGGCGTCCCCAGGGCTGGGCCCTGCGCGGAGGAAGGTGACGGTCAGCGCCGGGGACCAGGCTGGAGCAGCCTGGGGGTGCCACTGCGCACCCCGAACCCCTCACCTGTGCGGTGCCAACGCCGCAGCCCAGGCTGAGCCAAGCCAGGAGCAGCGGCTGCCACGGCCGCCAGCGCCTGCGGGAGCAGAGAGCCCTGAGCCCCACATCCCCGGGACCGGGGGGGGGGCCGGCAGCGGGGTGCCCCACATCCCAGCCCCGGTGCTGCCAGGGCTGCCGAGGCGGGGGCCACCCCCACGGGGACCCCAGCGAGGGGGAAGGAGGCGAGGCGGAGGCAAGACGAGACGCAGCGGGAGGGTCCCCGCCGCCGGCGGCACCGGCCAGGGATGTGGGGTCCGGGGCTGCGCGGCAACACCGGGGCTTCGGACCCCGAGCGGGGGGGCCTGGCGGGTGGGCGCGGCCGAGCGGGCGACGCCGCGTCCTGGACATGTGCCCACGGGGCTGCGGGCACGGGGGATGGCACCTCCGCACCCACGGCCCCGCGGCGGGGAGCCGGGCTGGGCTCGCTGCCTGCCGGGACAGGACCAGACCTGCGCGG
>JADKXX010010815.1:0-10713 GCA_017310255.1 Butorides virescens | reverse complement strand
GATCCAGAGGGTTCCCCGGGGGGCTGCGGGGCTCACGCCAATGCAGGTGGAGAGGGAGTGGGAGCTGCTCGTCCGCCTGCGCCACCCGCACATCGTCCGCCTCCACGGGCACTTCGCCGACCGCAGCCACCTCTACCTGCTGCTGGAGTACTGCAGCCGGGGGGTGAGCGAGCGCCGGCACCCCAAAATGGAGCAGCCCCGTGCCGGGGCTTGGCCAGGCCCCGAGCTGGCGCCTCACTCTGTCCCCAGTCCCTCGCCGAGATCCTGCGGGCCCGGGGGAGGCTGACGGAGCCGGAGGTGCGGTACTACCTGCGGCAGATCATCTCCGGGCTGCGCTACCTCCACGGACGGGGCATCGTCCACCGGGACCTCAAGCTGAGTGCGTGGGGCAGAGCCGGGCGGCGGGAGGGCGAACCCCACCGGCCCCACCCCAGCTCACCTCCCTCCGCAGGCAACTTCTTGGTGACGGAGAAGATGCAGGTGAAGATCGGGGACCTGGGGCTGGCGCGGCAGGAGGCACCGGCTGGCCGGCGCTGGGGGTGAGCGGGGC
Organism: Butorides virescens; assembly: GCA_017310255.1. Taxonomy (NCBI): domain Eukaryota; kingdom Metazoa; phylum Chordata; class Aves; order Pelecaniformes; family Ardeidae; genus Butorides; species Butorides virescens. Next base: position 10,163 of record JADKXX010010815.1, on the reverse strand, counting down.
TGTGGTGCTGCCGGGGGGTGCTGCTGAGCCCGGGGGGTGCTGCCGAGCCGGGGCTCACCCTGCCCGTCTCCCCAGGGCGCTCTGCGGGACGCCCAGCTACCTGGCCCCGGAGGTGTTGGATCGCAAGGGACACGGGGTGCCCTCGGACGTCTGGGCCCTGGGCTGCGCCGTGTAAGTGGGGACCTGGAGGGTGGGCAGGGGGGGGCTCCCAGCCCCGCTGAGCAGCCGGACCCCCCCAGGTACGCAGCGCTGACGGGCAGCCCCCCGTTCGAGGCGGCTCACCGGCAGGAGCTGTACCGGCGCATCCGGGCGGCGCGGTACCCGCTGCCCCCCCACCTCTCGCCCCGGGCCCGGGCCCTCATCACCCGCCTGCTGGCCCCCGAGCCCGCGGCACGGCCCAGCCTGCGGGATGTGCTGGACCACGGCTTCTTCACCCAGGTGCGGGGCCAGCAGGGGACACGGCCCCCAGGGACCCGGCAGGGACAGGGGGGGTCACTGCCTCTCGCTCCCCAGGGCTTCACGCCGGACACGCTGCCACCCCACGCCTGCCACTCGGCGCCCATCTTCGTGGGACAGGATCCACTGTGCAGACTGCTGCGGGGGGCTGCCGCGGTGCTGGGGAGCAGGCGGCTGTGCTGGGAGCGCCAGGACTCACCCCCCTGCTGCCCCGGCCCGGCAGGGACCAGGAGATGACCATCTCCCCCCCCGCGAAGGAGCTGCTTCCTCAGCAGGACCCGAGCTATGCAAACATCCGCTTAGGAAAACCTTTATTAGTGCTAGGAACCGTCTAAAATCCAGTCACTGAAACAAGCGGGGTGGGACGTGACCATGACGAACGGCACACACACACACCAGTTTGCCCTTAGAAAAGGTTAACAGGGGGGAAAAAAAAAAAAAAAATCAAACCAAACCCAAACAGGACCTCTCTTCCCCGCCAGCCTGGGACGGGATAGGGATGAGGAGCTGGGGGGGGGGGGGAAAGGTGCAGCTCTGAGGAGCCCGGCCTCACTCCGGGGGATCACCCACGCACGGGGACCAGCAGCGCTCGGGGAGGTGTCAGGTCCCCAGCTCTGCTTGGCTGCAGCCTTGGGCAGCGCCTCGCCCCGCAGCACCAGCAGCAGGGGTTACTGGAGGGAGGGACGGAGTTATTTGTGGCCTGGGAAAGAGGGAGGGAAGTGCGCAGTTTCCCTGTTCAGCTTCAGTTCTCTCCCTCGAGAGAAGAGGTCTGAAAGAAAACCCTGAAAGCTCAATAAACCATGACAAAACACCCACACAGCGTCACCTCGAGAGCGCCCGGCCCTGCGCAGCCAGCACCCGGGACAGACGCTGGCCTATGCCTACAACAGAGGGTGGGGACAAAGACAAGATGCTCAACATGGCCCCAGCAAGCACCAAGGAGCCGCTTCGCTGCTTACGGACCTGTCCACACGTCAGCGCGAGGGGGGACCGGCCAGGGAGGGTGTCACCTGCTTTCCCGTGTCACCAGGGGGGGTCTGGGGGAGGGAGGTGACAGCAACGACTTTGTCTGCACTGGAGGCAAGCTTTCTGCCAAGGCTCTCATGGGTGGCTGCGGGGAAGGAAGCCAGAGCCGCTCCGGTGCTGCAGCCCAGACAAGAGGAGAAGCAAAGGGAACAGGTCCAGCTGGGGAGGGACCCATGGCCCAAGCCCCTGGGGAGGGACAGCAGCTCCCACACCCAGCCCTGGCCGGGATGGTGGGCACAAGTGTGGGCACTCGGCCTCCCACCAGCTCCCTCCGTATGCTCAAACCGCGGAAGAGCTGCAGGGACCGATCCTGCAGCCCTCAAACGGTGTCACGCAGAGCACCCGAGGCTGGAGGTGGGGTGGGACACCAGAAAATGAGATCTGCCCTCAGTACCCCATCACCACAAATCCCTCACACTGGCGGGAGCTCACAGCTCCCCTCTGAGGTCCCCAGCTCCCCTCTGCTACCGAGGAAGCTGCCCACCTTCACCCGCCCCGCACGCTCGCTGCTAGAAACCTTCCCAGCCCACACACGATTCCTACATGAGCAAAACCAGAAATCAGCCTTTGCCCTTGGGGTCAGCGCTCCCCTCCGGCAGCTCCGACCCACAGCCCCGCAGGCGTCAGCAGAGCTGCCCTCCCTCCTGCTCGGGCACGGCGGCACCGGGAGGAACGGCACTGCAGAGGCGAGCGGAGAGCCGTGGCACGCCATGCCACATCACGCAGGCACCGGTTTTAGGGTTCTCGGGGACAGAGGAACAGCTGGGGGGCAGGTGGCACAGCTCGGCTGCTCCCAAGGCTGGGCAAAGGGCTGGCTGCCGTCCCCCAGCTCGGCGCCGCACCCACAGCCCGGCCGCTCAAGGCCTGGCACAAAGCCCACTTGCTATTTTTATGCCCGGCATCCGTGTTGTTTGAAGCTGTCCGTTTTTTTTTTTTTTTTTTCCATAGCCCTCCCCTCTCCCACCCTGGCTTAGAGGCGACAGCGATAGCAACTCACCCTCCGCTGCCACGGCCTGAGCTCAGAAGGCATCGGCTGCACTACGATGGCCCTGGGTGCGGGGTCCCGGCAGCTCCCATACAGGCTGGGGGAAGGTACGACCCCCCCGAGGACGCCTGGCAGCATGCGGGGGCCAGGCCACGCTCTCCAGACCCCTGGTTCTGGGAAGAGCTGTTACCGGCCATCTCTGCCCCCCTCCCAGGCCTGCTGCCCCGGCAGGAAGGTCTGAGGGGCTCGGGGCAGGACGTTCCAGTAAATGCAATGGTTTTTAAGCTCTGGGGTCTCCCCATCTTTATTCCACAGCCGCCAGCTGCCCAAAGATGGGGAGAGCAAGACTCCCAGTGCAGCTTCTCAAGCTGCTTGTTTTGTGCTCAGAACAGTAAAGTCTGCCCCAGGGCACAAAACAAGCCAAGCCCGGTGGGAAGTCTCATTTCTTAAAAAGAAGGGATTTTAAAAGAAATTATTCACGTTTAGTAACTCCTCTCACCCTCCTCCCCGGCTATAAATGAGGCCGAAACTCACCCTCATGCAGAAATCAGGTTCAAAGTTCAGCCAATTTGTGTGGGCTACCGACAGCCCCATCCCCCTCGGGGGGGTGACAAAGGCAATTCAAGTCCCTTTGCAGAGCTGCCACCGCAGAGCCCTGCGCCAGGGCTCAGTCCGGCTCCTGAAGCCCGGGGTGAGCTCGGGAGCAGGATCCTGGAGGAACAGCTCCAGGCGGGGGATGGCCCAGGATGCGTTTGGTGACAGCAGGACCGGGTGTTGCATGGCCTGAGAGGACTGGTGCGCAGGCAAAGGAGCTGGCTTGACTCAAAGGGGCCGGAGCAGTTTCTCAGCAGGCTGAAGGCAGCGAGTTGCTCTCTACCTTCAGTCCCTTGCTGGCCAGGAAGGCATCCTGCTTGGGCTCGCGGCCTAGGAACTTCCTCAACATGTCGGAAGCATCCAGGGAACCGCCGGGATGCAGGATGCAATTCCTGTAATCCATGCCCACCTGCAAGGACAGACAGGGATACGCATAGGACAGCCGCCCTCCCACGGACACTGCCGTCTCCTGCCACCTCCGGCAGGGGGGGCAGCCCTTGGCAAGAGCCCGTCGGCGCAGGACGTCCTCCCTACCTTACAGTTCATGATCCCCTCCTGCTTGAAGCGGGTGTAGAACATATCCATGGAGTACACTTCGCTCCAGAGGTAGCCGTAGTACTGGGCGTCGTAGCCTCCAGCCAAGTGGCCAAACGTAGCGGGCATGTTTGTACCTTTGTGGCAAAGGAAGGGAAGGGGCGTTAATGGCAAAGGCTGCTGGAACCGCTCACAGCACGGAGAAACCCCTCTGTGCCGTAAACGTGTCAGAGCAGGCACTGGGTCAGCTTGTTCACAATCCCAGGGGAAATAGGGAAGAACTTTCCAGTTATTTTTGTATGGTTTCAGCCCTGCTTTTCCTGGAGCCAGCAGAAACTGTCCCCACTGAGCCAGCCCAAAGCCCCAGCCTTGAAAAGAACCTGCTGAGCCAAGCTTGCAGGCCAGGCCTAAGAGAGACCGCAACAGCGGGACCCCCAAGCCCCTGGGTACCTGGGGTGGCGGGGACACCCAGCACCTCTTCACACAGCCGGGCAAACACCTCCACGGGGTCGGCCTTCGTCTGGGTGTGCAGCGCCTGGTCCACCTTGGCCAGGACGATCTGACGCAAGTTGAAGAGCCCTGTTCCCAGGAGGAGGAGGCAAACTCAGCGTCTCCGAGGCCGGGTCGCAGCAGGGCAGGCTGGGGGGCTCCCACAGGTCTCCCCACACCCAACTTCTGAGCCGCTTCCCCAATCCAGCTCAGCAGCAACCACCCCGGCCTAAGCTGCATACCCTGCCTGCAGATAATCCCTGCCTGCCCTGGCACCTCTTCCCACTGTGCCACCCCCCAGCCCCCTGCCCCTCCTGCCACGCCACCCTCGCTCTTCCCAGACCAACAGCAGGCAGATGCAGCTCTTTCCCCCCAGTCCTATCAGTCCCCACAGAGAGCAAGACAAAGCCTTTCCTCTACCCAACCAGGGCACTAAGGGTCCCTGTCCCCTCCCTACACACAGGGGACACCATGGTGAGGCTCTGTCCTCGCTCTTCCCTCCGCAGGGACCCACCCGTGTTTGCCTGCCGGGATTTAATGAGCTTCTCCAGCAGCTCATCAGGGATGGGGCTTCCAGTTTTGTAGTGCCCAGACATGCGCAGCAGCGGCTCCTTCTCCCACACCCAGTTCTCCAGCATCTGCGACGGTGCCTCGACAAAGTCCCGCTCCACGTGCGTCCCACTGAACATGGCAAACTCCGCCTAGGAGACACAGCAAGATCAGAGCGGGACGCCATTTAACCCCACAGGGGAGCACGACAGGAGACAGGTCACAAACCAAGCCTCTGCCAGCCCAGCCAGGCCTCACCTGAGAGCAGAGCTGGTGCATGACATGCCCAAATTCGTGGAAGTAGGTCTCCACCTCATCGTGCTGCAGCAGGGAAGGCGCATCTGCCGTGGGCTTGGTGAAGTTGGCCACCATGGCAGCCACCGAGATCTGCCGGCTGAAGTCTGGCAAGAGGCAGCCCGGCTGCAGGCCGAAGCAGGCTGCGTGCCCGTACTTCCCTTCCCTAGGCCAGGAAGAGGAGACTGTTACACGGATCCTCCCCCACAGCCGGCCATGAGCCACCGTGCAGGGCAGCGTGGTCCTGCTCAGAGCAGAAGCTCCCGGTGACGCTGCGATTCATGCCAACCCCGTGCTCCTGGGACAGCCCTGCCCCATTACACACCGCTCCCGCCACACAGCCACACGTCTGGGAGCAGGACGGCCTCCCCTCTGCCCCAGGTGCACGGCAGGCTCCGCTCCCCCTGCCCTAGCCCTCTTCCCTCGCTCCACGTTGCCCAAGGCCTCACCGCGGGTACAGGTCCAGGTAGAATTTGCCGATGGTCTCTCCGGAAGAGGTGTCCTTCACCGTGTAGAGCTGGACGTCCTCATGCCAGACCTGAGCCTTCTCTTCCAGATGGAAGGTGAGCCCCAGCAGCTCCTGGTAAATGGCCAGCAGGCCCGTGGTGACCACCTGCATGGGGAAGTACTCCTTCAGCAGATTCTGGTCCACGCTGTACTTGGTCTCCTCCACCTGGTTCATGTAATAGCGCATGTCCCAGGCATTGATACGGTTGTCAAACTCCAGGCCGCGCTTCTCGCATTCTTTCTTTTTCAGGTCCAGGATCACAGCTCGTTCCTTCTCCCCGAGGGGTTTCAGCTTCTGGGCCAGCTCATCTAGGAAAACAGAGGCAGGCAGGGTAAGTGCCCGGGGCTGAGAGCAGCACACCCAGCCTAGCGCATGCCCCTGCTCTTCCCCTCCACAGCCAAGTGCCATACCCAGGAACGTAGCCACTGTCTTGCTGCTTTTAGCCATGTTCATCTCCAGTACAAAGTCCGCGTGCGTGTTGAAGCCCAGGAGACTGGCTTTCTGAGCACGCAAGTCCACCAGCTCCTTGAGGATCAAGCAATTTTCCTGCACGGCAGAGTCAGACAAAGAGTGAAGCGGGGTACGCAGGCAAGAAAGGAAGCCCAAGCCCCAGTGTGGCAAGAAGCACAAATCTCAGACGAGACCCCTTCAGTGCCTGGACCTGACCTGGCATCTCGTCTGGCCCTGCTGGCAAGCAGCAAGGCCCACCTACCTCTTTGCACCTGGAGTTGAACATTTCCTCCACCTTCCTTCTCGTCTCGGGCACATAGCACTTCTTCAGAAGTGGGAAATAGTGCGGGTATTTCAAAGTGACTTTCAGCTTGCCATCCTCTGTCTTCTCCAGCGAGTTCAGGAAGTCTTCAGGGAGCCCCCCTGAGAAAAGAGCAGACACGACTGACGGAGAGCCCGGGCCTCTCCAGAAACACCAGCTCTGGGATGGAGCACAGGAGCAGGCTGTTGCTCCTTGGCCAGAGGAGTCCAGGCGCTCAGGGCCACCCCAGCAGAGCAGTAAGCCCGAGCGCTCCGTACCTAGCTCCTCCCTTGAGAAGGGCAAGTAAGTAGTGTCTTCGTTGAGGTTCTTGTTGAAGTCTATGCAAAGGACGCTCAGCTTTTTCTTAATAGCTTTGATTTTCTTTAAAATACAGATAAACAGAGAAACATGAAATATAGATAAAGAGAGAAAACTCAGGGTGAAGTCAAACAGCACCATTCACTGTCTCCAGCCAGCAGCCTGCCTGCTGAGTTGCCCAGCGGTCTGCACTTGGCTTTTATTCAAACGCAACGCTGCAGAATTAATTGCATGCCTAGAACAGGCTCCCTTTGATCACACCTGGTAGGAAAGCAGCCACCTCAGCAAGGTCCCAGCTGTCTCCTGCCAGCTCAGGAGCTGCAGGTGTTTAACCAACAACTTCCTCTACCCTTATTTCATTTCACCTTCTTTTCTATTTTTAACCCAGCTTTGAGCTGCACGCACTGGCACAAGATAAGAGCGGGAGATCCTGAGCAGCTCAGCGCCCCAGCCCCGGTGGGGCACCCTCCCCGACTGCCCCTTTGCATGTGGGGGCCGGGTGCTACTTCCACTCGTGACCTGTGCAGCACCCTCTGCAATCTCAACTTCTTGGAAGTCCCCCCCCGCCACCACTTCCAGCCTCAACCCCACTTTGTAAACGTCATCCCCATCCAACAGAAAGGAAAAAGAGGGGCGCAAAGACATCACCCCATGCGCCCAAGGTCACGTGAATCAGGGGCAAAATTCAGGATTCTGAGCCTCAGTGCTCTGCTCCGATGCTACACTGCCCCGTTAGCCCCGCGAGGCCTCCTCTACATGTGCTTACTCAAGCTCTGTGATCTCACCTCCTGCGTTTCCTCGGGGAGATGGAGACCGTTTCTTTTACCCAATTTGATCAGCCTTTCTAGATATCTCTTCGCTTCAGGCTTCAGCGCAGCGCTCTCTGCTTTCTCCTGTAAAACAAAACCCATCAGCACAGGGAACCACAGGATCAGGTGTTGCAGAAAGTCGGTTCCCGGTGCGAGCTGTGGGTTATTGTAACACCAGTGACCCAGAAGCAGATGGAAACAGCCCACAAGAAGGCTTTGGTTTGGTGCATTAGTTCCTATCGGATCGCTTTAAACATCTCGCCTTTATGCCATATTACAGCACTTTTCAGGGCGCTACCCAGCCCCTTCCCTGAGTGAGGCAGGCTGGGTTTGCTAAAGCAGTCTTACCAAAGGGGTAATCGAGGCCCTGAGGGGGGGCAGAGCCCTCAAAACCCAACTCCCCAGTTCCCACTAACAGCTGGACCATTCTGCCACAATCACACAGCGATTCAGTTCCAGACCTAACTCGAAATCATTCACTCCTAAGTTCTGGGAGAAGGGAAAAGGGTTTGTTGTAATTGCAAGGAAGGTTTCGGTCCCTGCTCAGGCGCATCGCTGACAGAGCGTCCTCCCAGGCACACACCTGGAGCCAGACAATCCTCTGGTACACGTCCTGCCTCATGCTCATCTCCACGTCGAACTCTGAGAGCTTCTTGTCAGCCTCGGTGCTCGCCGCGCGGATGTCTTTGCAAGGAGAGACATGCTGGGGGAAGTCCAGCATGTTCCGATGGACTGGAAAGACAGGAGAGGGATTACGGTGAAAGCAGTGGCTCCGTGTCGCAGAATTGCCCGTGAGTGGGAGTGGACACAGAGAGCCTGTGTCAGCCAGGAGCCAGTCTGATGGCCCTGGGGCCTGACCTGCCCGCCCAGGGAAAGGAAGAGAGAGGCAAGCTGCTGCAGCCAGACCAACCCAGAGCTGTCCTCTCTGAGCAGCACTCGGTCACCCGCAGCGCCCGCTCACCCCTTCCTCGCTGCCGAGCAAATCCCTCCGCTGATTTCCCACTACAATCCATCTTTCTCACAGAACTCACATGAATTTCATGCCTGTGAGATCCCGATGTCCCAGCTACAGCTGGTACCAACAGCTTCAAGAATCACAGGACTGCTGTGCTGGCAGGCACACAGGCAGCGTTGTTGTGTGACTCCATCCCTTAGAGGACCGGACTAAAAGCGACACCTTTACCACAGGCACGCCTCAAAAGCTGCTATGTCCCAGGTGTGCTCTGCCCTGACGTATTTCCATTTTAGAAGTGAAAACCGGGAGAATATTCCCTTCCACCATCTCTGCAAAACCTCAAATAATACAACTCAGCAGGAAGGCGCTGCCCTCCAGGCACGAGAACTCTCCACCCAGCAGAAGGTGAGCAGGCAGCTACTCTCTGCCGCCTAGGGAAAGCACTGACAGCTCTGCTGAAGTTAACATTACCCCTGCTTTGTAAGGGTTTTTCCTCTTATTTTAGGAAAAAGAAATCAGTGAGAAGAAAGGGGAGGCTTGAAGGCTTCTGCTTCATACAGATGTGACACCTCGCGGCATGGGCGGTCAGGACAGCGGAGAGATGCCGTGAGGCAGGAGGAGGGCCACGCAACTTTGGCACTCTACTGCTGTAAATCATTAGCCAGAGATCTCTGGAAGCCTGCACCGCTTGCCAGCATGATGCCATCATGTCATGTTCCTTTACACATAACCCCTACAACAACAGCAGCGTTTAAACAAGGTGCACAGAGAGACATTTATCTGCTGTCTTAGGGAAAAAGTTAGGAAAAAGCTGAAGATTTCTTAGATCAGCCGAACCGTCTCTGCCAATGCAGAATTTGTTCCCTCTAATGCACCGTGACACATAAAAGCAGGAGACAACCTTGAAAAGCTTGAGGCCACTCCTCCTGCAGACCATCCTGCTGCCAAAGCGCCGCCCTCATTTTAGACTCGCTCTTCTGTTCCAAATCCACTCTACTCTTTGTACTTAGACCTAGCTCTGTAAACATTAGCTGGAAAAAAAACCAGCCCATACCGCTGAGGGAGCCAAGGGAAGAAAAGAGTAGATGACAGTACGGAGGAAAAAAAAAACCATCAGAAAAATCATAATAACACATTGATTTCCAGAAAGCCAGTACTCCCCATCGGTGTACGTACCCGTGTATTCCACTTCCACATCAGCCAGTGCCTTGAGAGTGTTTTCATAGGACACCTCGCCCTGCTCCTGGGAGCCCACCCGGTCGTACACGAGCTTGGTTCTCTCCGTGAGCTCTGCAGCCATGTTTTCTATCTGTTCGGCAGTCAGGTCCCATCTGAGCTGATTTGCCAACAGCCGGGGGGACTGGCTATCCACGACGTTACCTGGGGAGGAAACGCTCTGTCAGGCGCAGCCTTACACGGGCTGGGAAGAAAATTTAGCTGCATCGCTACCGCTCGATAAAAGCACTTAAAGGGGAGGCCCAGCGAAGCAACCATGCTGATGGGCAAGCGGGTTCCCAGGAAGCCAGGGCGCTGGCGGCAATCCGCTGCTGGATGATTTTCCGGGCGCCGTTTACCCTCTCGGCCATGCCAAGCCCTTCACAGAAACCCGACTCCCTGCCGCTCCCTCCCCCCCGTGCCCCCGCCATGTGCCTCTGCCCACGGCGGGGGGGGGGGGGGGGGGGGAAGGGTGCGCCGGGGCAAGGCTGTCCCCTACCCGGGGCCGGGGGGCAGAGCGGGGGCGGCAGCAGACCACGCTCTCCCTACGCAGCCCTTGGGGGGCCGCCCCCGGCTCCCTCCTCCTGCCCCCATCCCTCTCTCCTCTGTCTCCCCCTCGCCACGACAGCCCCTCGCCCTCACACCCCCCCCCCCCCCCCCCCCCCCCCCCCCCCCCCCCC
>JADKXX010010814.1:0-19646 GCA_017310255.1 Butorides virescens | reverse complement strand
GGGGGGGGCCATGCCGGGGGTGCCGGGGGTGCCGGGAGGCCCCGCTCTGCTGACGAGGCCGGGAGGAGACGGCGCCGGCCCCACGCAGGGAGCATGTGCCCCCAACCATAGAGGCGGGCAGAGAGAGCGGCCGCACCGAGGGATTCTGGGTACGTGGAGGACTGGGCCGCTCTCCCTTTCTCTTCACCCCACCCGGGGCGGGGGGAGCGGCCCATCCGCCCGCAGCCGTACAGCCCCATCCCTGCGCCGGCCCTCGGCCTCGGCGGCTGCCGGGCAGTGCCGCGGGCCCGGGAACGGGAGCGGAGCCCCGCCGGGAGCAGCACCCCGGCCCGGGAGCTCCCGCCCACCCGTTCCCATGGCAACACCGCCTCTCTATGGTAAAAACCAGCTGCGCTTCCGGCCTCTGGCCTCGCCCCCAACGGCACAGACTGCGCATGCGCAGAGCACTCCGCGCCTGCGCTGTCATCGCTCCGGGCCCTTAAAGGGCGGGGCGGGGGGTGGGGCCTGGCGGCAGCGCGGCGCGCAGGCGCGGTGGGAGGGGCGCGGCGCATGCGCAGTGCTGAGCCCGCCCCGGCTGAGGCGAGTGTCGGGGCGCCCGGTGAGCGGGGCGGGGGGCGGCGGGGGACCGGAGGCGGCCGGGGCTGGGTCGTGCTCCCTGCCGGCAGCCCTCTGCCTCCGGTCCTGGCAGGGGCCGCGGCCGGGCCTGGGCTCGCAGTGGGGCCTGGCGCTTCCCTCGGCCGGGGTCCGCAGCGGGTCGGGCCCGGGGCTGTGGCGGGGCGTCCCCCCCACCGGCCCGCGCAGGCCCCGGGCTGCGGGCGCGTTGCTCTGCCGGGGGGGGAGAGCCCTGCCGGCGCTGCCGTCTCCCCACGCAGCGGGTGTGCGAGCGGGGGCTGCCCTGCCGGGAGCGGGGCGGTGGCCCGGGGCCCGCCGCGCCCCTCAGGCCTCCCCTCCCTCCCGCCTGCCCGGGGGCACCGGTGGGAGCTGCGGGGCCTGGGGGTGTGGGGGAAGAGAGGTGCCTTCCTCCTCTCTGCCTGGCCCCGGGAGGGGCCGTGGGCCCTGTGCCTCGCTTGTTGCTGGGGCTGGGAGCCCGGCGCAGGCTTCCCCGGTGGCAGGCACCGCCGGGCCTGTCTGTGCCTGGAGGCCCTGGGAGCCCTGGTGCCTTTCAGTGGATTGGGGCCAGCTCAGCTCTGCAGAGCTCTCTTAAAGGGGTTGTGTTTAAGCAATTTAGTTTCTCTGTTAAATGACCCTAAATGGTTCTCTGTGCTACAAACCCAGTTAAGCGCTGTGGAGGGGCAGAGCGCGTCAGCTCGGCAGCAGTGCTGTGCAAGGAGCTGCGTCTGTCCCGCTTACAGGACCTGCGTCAGGACGGCTGGGAAGGCCCAGCCTTGGGGTGTGCTTATGGGGGTCACTTTGCTTTGTGTCCTTGCCCTCCTTTACCCTTGGCGTCCTGACGAGGTAGGTGACACAGACGGGCAAGCAGAGCAGAGGATCGGCAGCCCTGACCCCCAGCTCTGCTAACAGTGGTGAATTGCTTCAGCCCTTGGTTTTGTTTCAGAATCAAATTGTGCTCTGGAAGCAGAAGGCTGTGGTTTTTTTAGTGGTGGTCTCCTCAGTGCTCAGTTTGTCTAGTCCTGTCAGTCAGCAATGCTTTGGTAGCCCAAGTGCCTGCAACACCCTCAGTGTGTTTCCCTTGGCAGGAACCTCGTGGGGCAGGACTGTGCTGCAAAGTTCACGCTGGGGAGGGTGAATTGAGGCCAGGAGGGTTCATGTAAAAGGGCTGTGGTTAGAGCAGAGAGTTTAATGAAGGCTCTGGAGGCCCTGGCCGGTCCTAAACAACTCCCTTATCCTCTCCTTTTGCACCAGCACAGAGCAGTGGAAAAGCTCTTGGATTTCTTGTTCATCAAGTCATAACTTTTCTCTCTACAGATTTTTTTAAAGTTACAAGGAGCCGAAACAAACTGCTCACGGCCTCCCAGAATGGCAGACCAGAAGCGCCTTGCCTACTCCATCATCCAGTTTCTACATGACCAGCTACAGAATGGGGGTCTGTCTCCAGACGCTCAGGAGAGTTTGGAAGGTAGGTGGTTGTATACACTCCCCTGCTCACGCGTCTCGGTCTGTCAGCCCAACGCCTGGGGAAAACTTGGACGCTGTTACTCTCTCTGCCTCTCACTTGGCTGGGCTGTTCCTAACATCAAACCTTGCTCAAGATTCAAAATGAATTTGTCTTCTTGGGGAGGTATCCAGGGCATTAGGGATGCTGATTGCTTATCTGATTTCTCCGTATCTCTTTTAAAAGCAGATTAGCTTGAGGAAGGGATATACCTGGGATCAAAAGCCTCCCTGACCCTGGGTTTGTGACTTAAAAGTTTTATCTTAAATGAGGTGGGCTCAGAAGGCTTGTAGTGTAGAATGAGAACTTCGTGACTGCATGGAAGTATTTTACGCTTGCAGAGTGCTTTTCCCGCTCTACTATTAAAACGCTTTTCCGCAGCACGCCCTGGAGTATTTATACAGGCTTTTCCAGAGGGCTTCACTGTTAACAAGAGCACACTGATCTTAAAAGGTCCACTTAAGGAGCTTATGCTTTAGTCTTTGGTGTATACGTTTGTCCCACTGAGTGAGCGCGCAGGCACGTCTGCAGAGTGGTGGGTACATTCCTGGGTGAGGCAGGAGAAGAGGGTGAGAGGAGGGTGTTGAGTGGAAGGAGAGAGGGTTTATTCCTGGTGCTTTTGGACTGTGAAATATGGCACGAGAGTTTTGTGAAGCTGAGCTCTGTTGTGTTGCTGGGGTTCCCCTCTGTGCTGGGAACAGCTTCCCGACCAGGTGCCTGATGAGGGGGGCGGTGGAGGCGGCTGCAGCTCCTGCAGGACCTGCTGTTTGGTGTCTGTGCACCTCTGCATGGCCACAGCACTTCACAGAGCAGCCACCCTCTGGCAAGCGACCGCTTTCTGAACCCTGCGGGTCTCCCCTTGCTCTTTGCTGTGGGAAGGCTAGTAAAGCCCCTGCTTGATTAACTTTGGCCCCCAGCCCCTGCTCTGGTGTCACCTGAGGGGATGGGAGTTGTGACTGACTTGATCTCCAGAGCTAAGGTTTGCCCAGCTTGGAGGCTTTGGCCAAATTTGAAGATATGGCCCAAATATCAAGTCTGGTGTGTGGAATTGTGTGGTTTAGAGTGTTTGGTTTTTTCCTGGTAAGTTCAACAGTAAGAAATTTGGATGCAATGAGAGGAGGCTAAGTATTTAGATGGGATGGGGAAAGCTAATGACCTGACTCTTCTTCTCCAGTGGCCATCCAGTGCCTGGAGACAGCATTTGGGGTCTCGATGGAAGACCAAGGCCTAGCTGTGTCCCAGACTCTTCCGGAAATATTTGAAGCTGCTGCAGGAAAGGTGAGTGAGTGCCCTAAAATATGTGCTGAGTTTCCATTTAAGCAGCCAAAGCACTGAGCTCTGCTTGATTTCTGTGGTGGTGCTGCCCCCTCGGAGGTGTGTGGGAGTGAAATGTTTTGGGCTTGACAAGCCAGCGCTCGGGAAGGGGGAGGTGTAGCACATCTCAGTGGGAGTCCTTATCGCAGCACAGCATTCTCCCTTTCCTTGTAAGGAGCCTGAACACATCAGAACAAATTCAGAGCCTATCACCCCCTCTGAAGATGACATCGCTGAAGCTGAGAGGCTCAAAACTGAAGGTAACCACCTCTGGAGCTGGTGTATAATGAGGTTTGGATGGTAATGGGGAGGGAGGCTTAATTCACTCAGCACCTGGGGAGTGCTTGGAATGGGGGGGGGGGAAAAAAAGCAAATGGGATCAGCCCTTCTATTTCTACTTGTTTCTCTGCTTGTGCTGCAGGAGCATGTGTAGGTTGGCATAATTTAGCTGCTACAGAGCCTAAATAGATGGCTGGGTCAGCATTTTCTTTTGCATCCTAAGAAGCCCGTGCTGTGTAGAATGGGGCATCTTTCCTGTTGAGCTCTCCTCTGCGTGTTGCCTTTTCTCTGCCACACAGGAGAGTGTGATTAGTGCTGAAGCCCAATGGAGAGCATTCTCTGAGCCCACACACTGCAGTGCTTTTCAGGACACAGTGCTGCTCTGGGGAGGCCTTGGGTGTGCCTGGGCAGGAGGAGGAGGATGGCTGAGGGTGCTAAGGGGGCTTGCAGGATCAGGCAGCCTGGAACTGCCAAGACAGCGGTCCCCTGCCTTGCTGCTGAACCTGTCCTGCGCTTGCAAGCAGCTTGACCAGCAAAAGTTGCAAGCGATTGGTTTCTCTCTTGTTCTATTTTCTGAAGTAGAACATAGATCCAGGCCTGTTGCTTTTGTTTGTCCCCATTTTTCACTTGTTAATGAACTGTTCTGCCATCTCTTCAGGAAATGAACAAATGAAGGCAGAAAACTTTGAAGCTGCGGTGTCTTTCTATGGAAAAGCAATTGAATTAAATCCGTCCAATGCTGTGTATTTTTGCAACAGGTACTGATTATCTTTCCTCACCCTTGTACACCTGTGGTTTTGTGCTTACTGTGTGTATCTAAGGCTCTTGAATGGTCAAAATCCCTTTGTTACGATTCTGTAGACTGCTTGTTCTGTTGCTTGCTCTTTGTGTGTGGTTTTTTTTTAAGCTGATAGTGACACATTCCTGTGCCTCCTGCCAGCTCTGTGCCCTGGCATCTCTAGATGGGATGTGGGTGCGGAAACAAACTCTATTAGGCATTTGAGGAGATAAAAGGATGCCAAGAAATGCTGCTTTTGTGCAGTTAACTCTAAGTGGGATAGAGAGCCCAGGTTTGAGAGGCTGTGTTGATGATAAAAACAAAGGAGTGAAATGAGATGAGTTGAAGGCTCGTTATTGAGAATTACGCAAGTTGGTGTGTGCATAAAATTGGGTATGCAAGTGAATTTCCTATTTTTCAGTTCAAAGCAGAAGTGTTTGAAAGTTGGTGGGAAGACAATGGATGAATAAAACAGACTTTGAATCAGGTTTCGGTTTAGTTATCTGCTTATAATGAGTACGTACGTACAGCTGGCTGCATGAATAACGTGTCTGTGCGCATGCTGACGATGTGGTGAGGTATTTCCTGGGGCAAGGCACTGCAGCCCGTGCCTTTAGTGGAGCTTTGCCCTGGCTGGTCCCACGAGGTTCTGGGCAGGTGCCCTGATGCCAATAAGAGCTGTGAGATTGAGGCTTGAAAAGAGCATGTTGTGGCTTCAAAACCAATTTTCCCTCTTGTGTGGGGAAAGGGATGAAACGCTTGTTATGAGTAAGAAACCAAGGCATAAGGGAAGCTGAGTGAGATTGTCTGAGGTGGGATACTGGTGTGTCTCGCCGGAGCCCAGGCTCCTCTTGGAGAAGTCCATAAGGAGGAGTAAGAGCCTCGATTTATTTGCAGTAGGAGCAGAATGTGGAGCTGGGTGTTTGGCGAGCAGCCTGCTCACCTGGATACGGCCTGGATTTACGTCAAGTTCACACTTGACTTTGCCTTCTACAACAGGAGACTACAGAGAGGGAGCAGGGGTGACCTTGATCAGCATATTCAAGCTGATAAATCTTTTTCTGCACATCTCTCTCCATTCCCTCCAGAGCTGCTGCATACAGTAAACTAGGAAATTACGCTGGAGCAGTGAGAGACTGTGAAAGAGCTATAGGCATTGATCCAAACTACAGCAAAGCGTATGGCAGAATGGGGTAAGTAAGAGCAGGTTTTTTGTGCCAGAATTTTAATCTCAAAACGCCTTGTGGTGGTGATACTATCGGTGGTGTTCTGCCCTGGAATGCCTGCAAAAATACTTGGTGTTTCACCGCTGCTGGGGGTGGAGGAAGACTGCGAGTGCTTATCTAACTCTGACTTTTTATTCCATTTCAACTCTAATAGCTTGGCCCTCTCCAGTTTAAATAAACACACAGAAGCTGTTGTTTACTACAAAAAAGCCCTGGAGCTGGATCCAGACAACGACACGTACAAATCAAACCTTAAAATAGCTGAACAGAAAATGAAGGAGACTCCTAGTCCAGTAAGTTCTGAAACTTGTTATGTGTGGGTAAGATTAGAAGGAGGCTTCCTTGCTGTAAGTGCCAACAGGCGCTGTCTGGCAGAGCCTTGATGACTGGGGCTGTGTTGAGGGTACAAATCTTGTATGCAGACAGAGGGGAGATGGTTAATGAGTTGTGCTGTGAACATTTCCACTAAACTCCAGAGAGGGTAACTTCTCTGCTTGAGCACAGTCACCTTGGGCTTATTTGAAAGAGATGGAAAATGAGACTGATGAGAAAGGAGTGTTTTGAAACTGCAATTTTGCCTTAAGCACCTTTCTTAATTAAAGTTGCTACTTGCAAAATCCAGCTTTTTTTTTTTTTCTAGTGACCTGTTAGCAATACCAAAAGGGCATTTTAGGTGGCTTTCTTTTCTTACAAAGATTGTTTCTTGAAGAAAAGAAAACCTGGAGGCTTTCTAGCCACTGCTGATGTGCTCCATGCAGGAATGTGTTAGTTTATCATTTGGAAGGGGATTTTAATTTTCTAAAGACTTCTCTGGGGTGAAGGTGACCAAGTGGATGTGTTGAACTTGGCAGTTGTAATGGGTTACAGCTGTATGTCACTAACGAGGCTCAGCTGGTGAGAGGTGATCAGGAAGTCATGCAGACCTCTTCCACTCCCTCAGTGAGCCTCGTCCCCCCAGGCTGGCTCTGACTCGGAGCTTTACAGAAAGGGCATGGACAGAGCCTCTTCCCTTTATTGTGGCTTAAGGGGCAGATTCTGATAATTAAAGTATTAATGCTCATTGTGAGGTGCATCAGGAAGTGAGAGGATGTCATCATCTGCGTGTGGTTTCTTTGTTCTCACAGACTGGAGGTCCAGGAGGATTCGATTTAGCTGGCTTGCTGAACAACCCCGGCTTCATGAGCATGGTAAATTCAGCCGCAGATCAGAGCCAGGCCCTATCTGCTCTGTGTGTTGGCCTGTTCAGGATGAAACCTGTCAGTACGGGGTGTGGGGAGCTGCTGGGTTACTTTAGCAGATTTGTTTTCATTTCATTCCTCGGTTTCAGCGTTGCTGTGAGGAAACCGTGCTCGTATTTCGCTAAGGTCACATGAAGAGCCAGTGATTTATTCACAGGCTTCTCCTTGTGATGTGCTGGCTGTGGAAAGGCTGCCTGTTCTGCATTTCCAGCCTTGTGTGTTGCACTGTGCTTCTCTTCACTATTTTTGTCCTGTTGATCTGTTTCCAAGTATTTCTGCCTTCACTTTGTTTGTAGTTGAATGGCGCAACATCTGCATATCTTACCCAGTAATTTCTGACTAAATACGGTGTTATTTTTTTCTCCCCTCTTTAAATAGGCATCTAACCTCATGAACAATCCACAAGTACAGCAGCTGTAAGTTTGATCCTGTCTTGTATTTCCTCTCTGAACTGCTCATTTGAGGCTCTGTGTGTGTTTGGCATTTGCAGTAGGTCTGAACTGGTGGGAGCCGGGGGTGCTTGGGCCAGAAGCATGGAGGGCAGCCTTTAAACCAGTCCAGCTGCCTGAGCGGGTGTGGATTCTGAGTACTCTGGTCTGTGCTGAAGAGGGATACTGGTATGAACGTTTGCAGAAGGGAGGCAGGATGGATTATGGTGCTGGAGTAGGGTTTGGGAAGCTTGGGGTCAGTTCTGCTGTGCAGTGACCTAGAAACAGGATTTCACAGTCCCATCTCAGAATGAGAATGCTTCCATTCTTTGTGCTCCAGGGTTACAAGGATCAATTTACAATGTCTGAGAGATGCTTAGATAATAAAAAGTCATAAGATTAATAAGGCACGTACCTCTCCTGACCATCCTTTCAGAGCAGAGGTAGGCAGTGAGTTGGAGACCTTCTGGAGCTCATCCTTTGATTACCGTATGAGATGATTTGGCTAAAGGGCTGAACATCAGCCACCATTTCCATTTGCTTCTGCCTGCTCCTTCCACTGCTGTTGCCAGCCAAGGTTCTGTGCCAGATGCAGCCTGAGGCCCTCCAGAGGAAGGGGCTGTGTAGACCCAGTGTGTTCTGGGCTGTTCACCGCAGGCACATCAGTGTTTAGGCTGTCCTGTCAGTAGATCTTGTTGATGCAGACCAAGCAAACAGCAGGCAGTGTTTTAATTAAATAAACCTAACACTGGGCTTGCATGCAAAAGGGGGGATCTCTGGGAATATGGAACTGACACTATTGTAAATATTTCTACATATTGTGCTGTTTAAAGCTACAGTTACTCTTCTGCAGTTAATGTGCAAAAAGTTGTTGCAGAAGATTTGCTTGCAGGTAACTCCATAATCTGTGAGGGGAGGTGCTCTCATTATGCTGACATTCCCCTCCCAGTGTAAATCAAACAATTTCTGTGGGGTTTTCCCCCCACCCCGCTCTGAGCAATACCTGTTACTTCCACAGCATGTCCGGGATGATTTCTGGTGGCCACAACACCATGGGAGCAGCAGGCACCAGCCCCTCCACGAACGACCTCGCCAGCCTCATACAAGCGTGAGTAGGGAGCTGGGTGTTTCCCATTACCTTGCTCAGTAAAGGGAATTTGGGAGTGTTCTGATCGGAAGTGGAACCTTAATTTAACACTTGAGGAAAGCTTAAATGTTGGGTGAAGTACTGCCTCTCTTGGTGCTGTGAACTACTGGTTAGAGTAGAGTTTTGGCAATCACTGTGAAGAATTTCCTTGCACCACCAGTGTTTGTATGTGTGAGAGCACTGACAGGACTGTTGCTTGTTCCCCTTCAGGGGCCAGCAGTTTGCTCAGCAGATGCAGCAGCAGAATCCTGAACTAATAGAGCAGCTACGGAGCCAGATTAGGAGTCGAACTCCAAGTGCCAGTAATGAAGATCAGCAGGAATGAGCACTCCAGGTGAGGCTGTAGCTGGGAGTGCTGCTGCACTGTGGCCAGCTGAGTGGGAATTGGTGCATTTGGCTGCACTATCTGTCTTGTGCCTTCATCTAGTGATTTGGTGTCTCCCCCCTGTGCAGACTGGGTTCTCTGCATCAGTGCTGCTAGTACTGTGCCTCAGGTGCAAGGCTCAGCTCTGGGGAGCAGTGAATAAGCACACATCGTGTGACTGACAAGCGGGTTTCCTTATCTAGTGTTCACGGTGGTTAAAGGGACACTTTATTTCTTAAAGATTGAATTTGCAAATGTCTTGTCTTCCTGTCTCTGCAGCGCAGTCCCTGGGAACTGTGTTCTTTGCTTTAAAAACTGGAAGCCATGTGCGTGTTGCCATTTCTTGAGTTGGAAGTGTCCAAGAGGGGGAAAAAAATGGAAAAACAAAATACTTTATATGACCTGCATGTTAAAGACAGATTCACGCTTTCTTTCCCTAGTCTTCGTCCCTGCTCCTCCCCCTCAGCCTTTCCACTAGTCTGTTTTTTGTCTTCTGGAAGACCCAGCAAGCTGAACACAAACCAGCATCAACAGTCTTTGTAAAGAAACTCGGAAAATTTAACTACACTGTTACATTTCTATGTTATTTGCTACATGGGAATTTTTTAACCCGTTTTTGAAGAGCGATGCACTCTTCACTACAGGATGTCTTCACTTCCCTGCCCACGTGCCACTTCAAAGAAGTGTTCAAGTCCCACCTAACCCCTGTCCTGCCCTGTTTAATCTTCCTGTCAGTTACAAGATGGTAGCGTTCGAACACTGGCGATCGTGGGATCCTCTTGCCTCCAGGAACAGGGTTTCTGTCCATTAGATTCACTGCGTTTCTTATCCAGGTCTGTAGCAACATTGCCAGCATTGTTAATATGTAGGAATTGGGCAGGTGCCTCTCTGAGGTTTGTGTGTCGGGGAGGCTGGGACTGGCCAGGAGGAACGTGCCCACGTGCGGTTGCGCCTTGAGTGAGCGTTTCCAGGTACGCTGCTTGGGGTTCTTACCCAGCCCTGACAATTTGTCTAGTGTTCAGTAATTATGGCTATGTTGTCAGAGCGATCCATCTGTGAGCTAGGCAGGTGGGCAGTGAGAAAGATGCGGTGGTTTTGGTGTTTAAAAGGGTTGGGGGGGGGTGGTGGTTCTCCTTTTTTTTAATCTGTCTTTTATGCATGTAAGTAATCAACCTGGTTGACTGTGCTAATGGTAGGAATGGAGGGTGCATGAGCAGGAGGAATAAAACTCTGCTGCTTGGATAGTGAGAAATCCGAACGGCTGCTGGTTCAAGGTGGGGGATCAGCAAGGAGTGGTTATACCTCGGTGTCTTGTGTCTGGGATGAGGGGAAAAAGCTCCTGTAGCCAACTCGAGCAGCCCACAGCTTTCCACCCCTCTAGTTACCCGTGTCCTTCCCTGGGCGAGCAGAAAGCTCTGGCCAGTTCCCCTAGCAGTCACTAGTCGAGGCCAGAGACTTTTATAGTGACCTGGGGATTGTTTTTTTTAACAGTAGTTCTTTGGTTGTGGTGGGGGAGGCGTGTTCATGGTCCTGCTGCTGGGCAAAAAGTGTCTGGGCTGACAGTGGGGAGGCGTGAGCTGGAGCACGCCCTGGCAGGAGAGCTGGTGGTGTGAGTGAGCAGGTGTATCTGAAGATTAATATCGAAGAAAAAAATGATTTGTAAATGCTCCGTAAAGTAATATGTGGTTAATGTAACTTGTGAAGAATAAAATATTTGGACACTTTCTTTGTTATCCCTCTTGCCCGTGTGCCTGGGGCTGGCTTGAGTGTGCCGTGGGTGGCAGTGCCAGTTTCCAGCGCTGCTGATGGCAGAGCCTTGTGCGGGGCCAGGGCTCTGCTCCCTCAGGGCTGTGGCTGCTGCGAGGCACAACCTGCAGCCGGGTCTTATCCTCCTCTTCCAGTTTTGTTGTTGTTGTTTCCTGTGGGAATGCTCCTCCTGTGTATTTCTGCAGCCCTGAACTGGGAACTCTCCTTGGCTGCCTCCCCTGCTCCCTTTAACATCTCTCCAGCTGTTTTCTGTACCCCAGCAAAAGGAGATGGTTTGGGACTGTAGGACAGCGTGGGACAAAAGAGCTTGGGGATTATTGAAAAGAAGGAAACCGCAGGGATTTTTCTTCCTTTTTTCAGATCATTTTGGGGCTGTTCCCCTCTCTCCTTACCGTCCTTGCTCTGCTGTGGCTGTTTCCTCGGCTCTCTTGAGCGTTTTCTTTTTTATGCCACAGAGCTCGACGTACTCCTGCCCCGTAAGGCCGGGCCCAGTCCTTCGGGGAGGAGGAGGAGCAGGATCATGGGTTTTGGCGATGTTGCATCTGGGTACCACCAGCCCCCCTGTGCCTGCAGCTGAACACAGAAGCGGGGAGCTGGCAGCCTGCTTTCGGCAGAGCCCCTTTCCTTCCAGCCTCCTGCATTTCCTAACTCCCCTGGGGAGCTGGCAGCCAAAAAATGGATTTTGGGTTTTTTAATTTTTTCTTTTTTTAGGTTCATTTCAGCCCCCCTGCGGCCTTCTGCAGCCAAGCACTCTGTGCTATTTTGACCGAATTCACGCATTTCTTCAGCCGAAAGCCTGCAGCGTAGGGAGCGTGCGGCGGGGCTGCGCCCCCGGGCCCCCTCCCCCGGCGTTTTCCCGGTCAGCACCCGCCGTCCCGGACAGCTCTGCGGCACCGGCGCTGCCCCGGAACCCGCCGCCGCGGTCCGCGTTTCCCGCGGGCGCTCCTGGGCGGCGCCCCTCAACGCTAGGAGCGGCTCCCCCGCAGGGCGTGGGCGGGCTGACGGGCGGCCCTCTCGACCAATGGGGCAGTCGTTCTTCCCGCTGCGGCCAATGGGAGGGCGTCGTGGGCGGGCGCCGTTGCGGGAGTTGCTTGGACGGGGCGCGAGCGGGAGCCGGCGTGTGAGTGGGGGGGCTGAGGGGAGGGGGCCGTTGCCGGGGTAACGAGGGGGGGGGGCGGTTTCGTGAGGTGACGGTGGGGCGGGAGGCCGCAGGGGGGGAGTAACGGGAGGGGTGGTGGCGGGGTTTTAGGGTGCGGGGTGACAGGGCCCACGGGAGAGCGGGGCCCCGTCCCCGTCCGTGAGGGACGCCCCGCTCCCCGCCCGAGCCGCTGACCGCCCTCTGCCAGCAGCCCTTGTAGGCCCCCCTCATCCCGGCCCCTTTCGGGGGGCTCAGGCAGGCTTAGGCCCGCTCTGGCGGCCCGGGAGGGGCCCCCCCCCCCCCCTTCTCCAGGGTGACCTGGGTGATCTCAGGTGGCTTCGGGCTTTGGGAGGGGGGGACCCCGGGCCCCCGGCCCACTTTCAGCACGCGCTGCCGTCGCTGCGCTGCGGGCAGCGAGCCTGTGTTTTTAACAGAAAAACTGAGATTTCAAGGGTCCTGCATGAGGAAACGCTTTTTTTCTTTTTTTTTTTTCTTCTACAGAGGGCCGTCTAACAGCCACTACGCCAAGCGGTGCCTGTCCTGAGAGAATTCTTTGTTACAAAAGTTTTCGGGCTGATGAGATAACCCAGAGGTTGGCGGCACTGGCTCCCAAAGGCCGGGCTGTCGGGAAGAGCAGGTGAGGAGAAACACGAGGTATTTCTTGTACTTACTGCTTCGGTTTTGGCTAAGCTGCTTTCCGCCCCGGGTCAGGGGCCACCAAAGGGCAGCTGCTCCACCTGCTGTCGGCAGTGTGAGGCTTTACGCTTCGTCGGGGGCTCTTGCTGGGTTAAAAAAAAGAACAAGGGTAAAAAAAAATAGGTTAGGGGGTTTCTGAATTTCTGAGTGGAAGCTGGGTGTGCTCCAGAAGAGGTGTGAATTCTGGAAAAGGAGCTTTTCCCTCCTCTCCTCTGTCCTGGGAGCTGCCTGCCTGCCTAATGCAGCAGGCGTGGGTGGTGCCTTCGCACCCGGCAGCCGCAATCACAAGCTCTCGTGATCCGTGATCCCAAGGTGTTGTTGCTAACGTCGTTTTCTGAGAGGGTTCAGCTGAGAGGCTTGGCGTGACAGCACACTGTCACCCTGCGAGGCGAAATCCTTGTTGTTCTGTTGACGCTGAAACTGCAGCGCGTGCCTTACAAAGGCGGCGTGACTCGTTAGCTGTGTCAGCACCGCGCTGACGAGCGTTGGCAGTCCTGGAGTCAACGGCTCCGGGAGAGGGAGCCTGCTCGTCAGCCACGGTGACGGGCTGCCTGCTGCGGCAGCCCTGACGACGTACACCGTCATCTCAGGCTCTGGGCTTGTTCAGACCTGGCTCATCTGCTGGATTCACCAGGGAATGACTCAATTGGTGTCATCCGAGCAGGGTTTTCTTCTGATGAACGTTGCTTCCCAGGGATACCTGGCTGCGAAGCAGACCTGTCGCAGACGGCCTGACCTCTCCATTCACTCCTGCTTGAACTGTAGACTTGGAAAAAGGCTTTAAGCTCCCTTACCAAGTGCAGAGTCATCCAGCCTCCCACTTTCCTTTTAATAAAAGCACCATTTATGCAGCCCGCTGCACAGAAATGGTGATAGTGATTAATACTGTCAGCCCTCAGGGGAGACTTTAGCCTCAGGAATCTTTTGTATTAAAATTAATTTGCTGCTCCAACAAGCAGGTATCCAATTATTTACCTTGTCCATCACAGGTGTGGGTGTCAGCGTGGCTGGAACTATGCTGCGTTAGTTTGCTACCCCGACACGCGCTGCAGCGTCTCGTCAGTGCTCGGGGCTGTCTGGCAGCCCTTACGGGGTGATGCACGGGAGAACCTTCTCGAAGTGCCATTGATTTGACTTCACAAGTCAATTCGGTGCAAGTGGTAAGTGAAACCCTCTGAGGTGCTGGCTCTGCTGCCGCAAGAGCGAGCGGCAGTCGAGGGGCTTGTTCATATTTATGTATTTTTATCAATAGATTTACCCCTATTAAAACATAAAATGATTTTAGGAAAACAAGTTCCGCTGCCACTGCACGTAACCCGAAGGGAAACGCTTTTACATTTCAGATTGAGTCCATTTTTGTGACCTAGGCAATTCAAATCTTGCATTTTTCTCTTGTATGAAACAACTTTCTCTGTAGGGTTTCCCCTTTAGAGACATGAGTATCGATCGGCAATCGAAACTTCCACTGACTCCTGGGTACAGAGCAAACAGCCAACTGTAGAGGCTGCGACCCACCCGAGCGAGGTGGTGACAGTGGCTCAGGAAACCCAGCAGGAATGAATCCAATAGTCTAGATTCAAGGGCAATAAAAAAAAACCCAATGTGTGAATGCTGGAGATCTTTAAGTTCATTTCTGGTGGATAAAAAGCCACCAGCTCAGGGCCCTGTTCATTTCTCATGGTTAAACACCAAAGACTTGATCCTTTGGTTGGGCTCAAGTGGGTCTTACTGCAAGATCGAGTGTTTTGGCTCTGTCACTGTGTAGGTGTTTCAAATGCAGCCTCTAAAAACTGAGGTTCTGTGTGGCCAGTACGATTCTTACAAGGTTTTTAAGTTACTGGTTGCTACAGTTAAATTTTCTCTGCTGTTCCTCTACCCTGTTGTGTGTGGGGCGCTGCCGCTGCTGTCTCCACCCGTTGCCTCGGGGGAGTTAAGGTGACTCCTATACAGAAGCTGGGATGCAAGGTGCTGTTCTGCACAGTATATGCTTATATAGGAAAATTCTTGTTTTCCTCCCGTCCGCAGGCACTGAACCCAGGAGCACCTTTCCCCTGAGGTCGATTGGTGCCATCGCCTGCCGATGTGCCCGCTCTAAGAGGGCCCCCACCAGCTGCCATCCGCAGGGCCCGTGGCAGGGAGCGTGCACCGGGAAGCGCGATGAAGATCGTTGTCGTCAAAGTGCTGTGTCTGCTGGGCATCTGTGTCCTCATGCTGGCTGGGTCCCTCCTCCCTGTCAAGATCATTGAGGCCGATTACGAGAAAGCTCATCGCTCCAAGAGGGTTCTTGCCCTCTGCAATTCCTTTGGAGGAGGAGTCTTCCTGGCCACCTGCTTCAACGCCTTGCTGCCTGCCGTGAGAGAAAAGGTAACGGCTTACCTGCCTCTTGCTTACGATCATTTTAATGAACCTGTGCCACTGAGTATGTTAGGGACCCCTGTGTGGGGGGGAACCACCCTTCCCTCTCCTGTCCTGCGGGAGCCCAGGCCACCAGACCTCTGCCCCTGTGGAAATGGGGGTCTACGTCTTGTCAGAGAAGCCTCCTCAGAAACAGCTGTGCCGTGCCCGGTGCCTCAGATCAGGAGGGCGAGCTGTGCCCGCCTTCCGTTCGGCTACCGCTGACAGTCCGGGTGGAGTAACTGGAGATTTTTTTGATGCTGAAGGAGGCTGAGCATGTCCTGGGGTGTGAGGCTCAAACTGCCATCGAGGCTGTGTTTAAAACGCTTTCAGACAGCCCTAACCTTCCACTGGAAGGGAAATAGGTTCCCTGTCTCTTACGCTGAGGCTTGTACACAAGGGTATTAAAGCGCCGTGGATCGATTCAGTGTCTGTTTAGAGTTGTGTGAACGCAACGGGAATATTTTCCTTTAGAGGGACAAAGGTGATTGATTCACTGTGGATTGTTTGCTTGGTTCCAGCTCGATGAAGTTCTCAGGCAGGGGAACGTGACCACGGACTACCCGGTGGCTGAGACCATCATGATGGTTGGCTTCTTTGTGACGGTCTTTGTGGAGCAGCTCATCCTGACCTTCCAGAAGGAAAAGCCCTCCTTCATTGACTTAGAGACCTTCAATGCCGGGTCAGACGTGGGGAGCGACTCTGAATACGAGAGTCCCTTCATCGCACCTTCCCGAGGGCGCACGTTGTACAGCGAACACGGTCACCACTCCCACAGCCACAGCCTGAATCTCCAGGAGCTCTCCCGCTCCGGCCCCTTACGGCTCATCGGGCTGGTATTTGCTTTGTGCACGCACTCCATCTTCGAGGGACTGGCCCTGGGCTTGCAGGAGGAGGGCGGCAAAGTCGTGAGCTTGTTCCTGGGAGTCGCCATTCACGAGACGCTGGTAGCGGTGGCGTTGGGCATCAGCATGGCCAAGACCTCGTTGCCGCTGAAGGATGCTGTGAAGATGGCTGTGACGGTGAGCCTGATGATTCCTCTGGGCATTAGCATTGGGATGGGGATTGAGAGCACCCAAAATGCAGCCAGCAACATTACTTCCCTGCTCCTGCAAGGCATCGCGGGGGGCACTTTCTTGTTCATCACCTTCTTTGAGATCCTTGCGAAGGAGTTGGAAGACAAGAACGACCGTCTCTTGAAGGTTCTCTTCCTGGTGCTGGGCTACGCAGCTCTGGCTGGGCTGGTCTTCCTCAAGTGGTGAGCACGAGAGCGGTGGGGAGCAAACCTCACCTCTTCCCCTGCCAACGGCACCGGAGGTCAGCCTCATCTTTGGCCACGGGGGACACTGAAGTTCAGCGGCCAAGTGCAACATCACGGTCCAGGTGGTATTTCTGTATTGACCTGAAGAAGGAGAATTTCCTCCTATGTGCTCAGAGGGAGATAAAAATGAGGCGTGGTCGCAGTGTAGGTGTCACAAGGTATTGTCCCTGCCTGTCGGATCTGCGGGTGCAGCAGCTTGTGCGGAGATTAGTCGACGCAAATGTTAAGAATCTGATTCTGAGGCTGCCTGCAAATTGCTCATCAAGCGTGTGGTTTCCTGGCGGTCTGGGTGGCCAGCCCCCTCCCTCCTTCCCCTCACGCCCACTGCAGAGGCTGCCTGAGAGTCCGCATCCCTCGTCCTCGGGCTCTGGGAAGGTGAGGAACAGTAACAGAAATAAAGTCAAGAGCAGGTGGGATCACGGATTGCACAGCTGCACTAAGCTGCTTTTGCTAGCTTAGTTTTGAGCAAAACCTGGTTGTAATAGCTGCCAAAAATAACATCCCTGCTGGGGCCACTCGGGTGCCCGGTGCCACAGCTCCCCCCAGCTGAGCTTCCATTTTAACCCACAAGTGGCTCGGGGAGCTTTTGTTTCTCAGAGTGATTAATGGGAGAAATGAGGCTGGGCCGGGCCCCATCCTGTGCTTCGTTCTCTGCATCTCATCCATATGTTGAGCATTCCCTAAAGAAAGCCTCCAGCAGCGCGTTAGCATAGCGTTTGCAGATCCTCCCTCCCCTCTCTGAAGGCCCTTCCGCAGCACGCTCGGAGCCCGGGATCCGTTCCTTTGTACGAAATGGGGGGGCGGCAGCAGGTCCCAGCATTAATATCTTAGCATTAATATCCCAGCCCTAATATCTTAGGGCAAGTGCTCACGTTTTAAATGGTCTGCAGTGAAACGGCTGCAGCAGTCGCCAGCAAAGGCCTCTTGAGGGCTGCTCCTGGAGCCTCCAGCAGGCTCACGTGGCCGTGCTGATGGGCGAGCGCGAGCCGCGCTGCGGAGGCTTTGCAGGGCGTTTTGTCGGGGTTTTCAAAGGAGAGAAATTTCTTCCCCGGGGGGTTGTGAGGTTGTGGAAGGGCTGATTAGAGGCACTTGCAATCTGACTGCGCAGGAGCAGATCTCGCCGTGTCTCCAGAGCGCGGCCCCCGGGGGAAGCTCAGCCAGCGTGCTGCCGATCCCGTCGTGATCCTTGGGATTTGCCCTCCGCGGCGAGGAGCTCGGATCAGAGGCTGGAGCCGGGAACCTGCCCTCCCCGCTCCCTCCCGCGGCTGTAACACCGGCGAGCGGCTCCCGCTCCGCAGCCCGGCAGGGTAACGCAGCCGTGCTTCTCGCGGGGGATGCATTTTAATTAGACGTAGCCTTTGCTTCTGCAGCAGCTTTTGGAAGCGCTGATGGAATTATAACGATGTAGAGCGGGCTTAGCCGTGGCGCAGTCCCCGTTAGCGTGATCCAAGTGGGAAGAAGGATGGGTGAGACTGGGAAGCAGCATCTTGGAGCCAGTGGTTGGCACAGCTGCAGCATATGGAGGCTGATGAGGATCATCTGACGGTTCCTGGTGCTCGGTATTTTAATTGCTGCAACATACCGGAGTCAATTAATCTTGCTTTGAAAAACCTGGAGGGGAAGGGGGGGAGAGGGGGGGTTATTTTAGGCCTCAGATGACACAAATTAGCAGGGCTTGATGAGAATGTAATTTGCCTCCACGTGGTAACCCTCGGTGTGTTATTTCACTCCTCGCAGGCAGCTCGTGCGGGGCAGCGTGGCTCCCATGGGGGGTTTCTCCCGGCGGGTGGTTGTCCCGGGGGGGTGTGACACTGTGGTGGGGAGCACAGCGCCGAGTGTCCCTCCCTGGGCGCAGGCACTGGGCTCCCGCCTCAGCCTCACAGTTTCTGCAGCTGGTGCTCTTCTCGTAGGGGTTTTTCCCCCCCCCCCCCCCCATCTGGGCAAACGTGAGCAGCTCCCCCAGAGCACGGGTGAAGGCAGCGCCCCGAGGTCGTGGTGCATCCTAGCACCCCGTCCCCCTCTCATCTTCCTCATCCTTCCTCCCGCTCGGCCCCATCTGCAATCCAGGGGCTGCTGTACTCCAGCCAAGCCAAGCTGTCGATGGGAGGAGATTCCTGAACCGGTGCCCAAAGGATCATTGGGGATCTGCTAACGGGAGCAGGGATCGGGGATCCCCCCGCCATCCCTGTCTCTGTAGGCAGCGTGACAGCGGGGGGAAGGGGCCGGAGCCTGCGCTTTACACCCTTTCTGCTGCTGGAGTTTGGGATCAGGGCTGGCTGGGGTTACGAAACGCTCCGAAACACCATCGCCCCTCTTCTCACCCTGCTGGGGGGGCTCCCTGATGCCCAGGGGGGTTTATTCACCCCTCTGCAGTGTTTTGGGGTGGGGTGAGGAGCGGAGAAGGACGAGCCCCATCTGCTGCTCCCAATAAAGGCTCTGGCCTTCTCCTCTTCGTGTCACTGGTTTATTCAGAGTCCTCCATCGCCCCGCTGGCTGCGCAGTGCGCGTCCGCATCACGCGCCGGGAGCATGTGCGTGTCCCTGAGGTGGGCTGAGCCCCCACCCCCCCCTGCCCCGGGAGGCAAATCCCATGGGGGGGACAGGGTGGGCGGCAGCCTGGGGGGCTGTGGGGCCAGACCCCCACAGAGCTGCGCCGAGCTCGGAGGGGGAGCGCGGGGGCAGAACCCTGCAGGCCCCCCCGCTTCTCGCAGCCCCCTCGGCGTCGCCGCGGTTCAGCCCTGCGCCTGCAGCCTCCCCGTTGTGTAACGCTTGGCGGGGAGCTGGGGACTGAATGAAACGGAGGAGGAGCCGCAGCTGAAATGATCAAGGAAACTCATTCATTGCCTCTAACGAGTAGTATCCGTCCAGCTAATAACGCTGCGGGGATGGGGGGCTGCCCCGCAGGGGGGCCGCTCGGCAGTGGGGGGCTGCGGCCGCCCACCGCCCCTCCCTGCGGCTGCCAGCCAGCGGCCTGGCCCCCAGGGGAAGGCTGGTGTGTGTGTGTCCCCCCCGGGGCAGAGGTGGCTGTGGCCCCCGCTGGGCCCGGCAGCGCTTCTCAATGGGATGCGTGCTGACAGCCGCGTGGGTGCCGCCATGGCCCCGCTCCGATGCCGGCAGCTATTAATAGCAGCTGCGGATTTTAATTGCTGCCGCTCAGGAGGGAGCGTGAGTCACGCAGCCCCCGGCCGCGGTCCCCAGCATCGGCAGACCCCGGCCTTGGCAGGGACCTTCAAAATCCTGGGGCCCATGGTTGCCTCAACTCCAGCCCCCCACGCCGGCAGCGGGGCCAAGAGCCGGCTTTGCCCCGGCAGCAGAGCCCTGCGGCTCTCGGGGGGCTGCGCCTCGGCTGCAGGACCCCAGGAGCAGGAGCCGGCCCCTCGGCGGTGCGGGGAGGGTCAGCCCTTGAGCCCGTACCCCCGAGCTGCTCAGGCTGTGGCCCCCCCC
>JADKXX010010813.1:0-11039 GCA_017310255.1 Butorides virescens | reverse complement strand
ACAGGGTGGCAGGGGGTGGCAGGGCAGCATGGCAGGGGGTGGCAGGGTACAGCACAGGGTGGCAGGGGTTGGCAGGGCAGCGTGGCAGGCACCTGGGTCCCCACGTGAAATGGCACCTCCGTACCTGGCAGCCGCAGCGGCTGCGTGTGGCAGAGCCGGAGGGGACGGTTGGGGGCTCCGGGTGCTGCTGGGTCCTCGCTGGGCTGGTGGCTGCCCCGTGGGGCTGCTCTGGCTGCCTGGGGGCTCCGGGGGTCCGGCGGGTGCCTGGTGTGCCCCCCCCCAACCGCAGGCTGCCCCGGCAGCCTCGGCCGCAGCTGCTGTGCCGGTGGCCACGGCTCGGCCATATGGCCGCAGCGGGCGGCTGGTAAAAATAGCAAATGCTGCTGCACCCCAGGCGGGCGGCGAGCGCCGTCCTGCCCCATCCGCCTGGCAAGGGCATCCCAAGGGCACAGGGGGGGCCAGGACCCTCCAGCTGCATTGGCCCGGTTGGAGCAGGGGGGGCTGCATCTCAAAGGGGGCTGTGAGCCGGGGGCGGGGGGGGGGGGCGCTGCCCAATTCCTCACACAGGGCAGTGCCTGTGGGGTCCATCCTGAAGCCCCCGCTCCCGGGGTGACGCCTCCCTCTGCCCTCTCCCTTGCAGCGGCGGCAGCATCTCCGGGGCAAGATGCCGGAGCAGAGCAACGACTACCGGGTGGTGGTGTTCGGCGCCGGCGGCGTGGGCAAGAGCTCGCTGGTGCTGCGCTTCGTCAAGGGGACCTTCCGGGACACCTACATCCCCACCATCGAGGACACCTACCGCCAGGTCATCAGCTGCGACAAGAGCGTCTGCACCCTGCAGATCACCGACACCACGGGCAGCCACCAGTTCCCGGCCATGCAGCGCCTCTCCATCTCCAAGGGCCATGCCTTCATCCTGGTCTTCTCCGTCACCAGCAAGCAGTCCCTGGAGGAGCTGAAGCCCATCTACCAGCAGATCGTGCAGATCAAGGGCAGCGTGGAGAGCATCCCCATCATGCTGGTGGGCAACAAGTGCGACGAGACCCAGCGGGAGGTGGAGAGCAGGGAGGGGGAGGCCGTGGCCAAGGAATGGAAATGCGCCTTCATGGAGACCTCGGCCAAGATGAACTACAACGTCAAGGAGCTCTTCCAGGAGCTGCTGAACCTGGAGAAGAGGAGGAACGTGAGCCTCACCATCGACGGGAAGCGCTCCAGCAAGCAGAAGAGGACAGACAAAATCAAGGGGAAGTGCAGCATCATGTAGAGCCCCGGACTGGCCCGCACCCCCTCCCCGGTCCCCCCCTCTCCCCCCCCACGACTGGACGTGGCATCGCAGCGGGGCCGTCCCCTCGTCCTCCGTGCCATCACTGTGACTGTGCGGGGACGCCGTGGCGCACCGGCGGCGTGGACTGCGCTCGCTCCAGGTCTGGCGGCGAAGACGGGGCGTCCCGCCGAGCCGAGGGATGCTCGACCGCCCCGCGCCCGGCACCACGGGACCGGGGACACGCGTCCAGGCACCGCCGGGGAGCACACGGACGCACACCCCCCCACGCACACTCTGCAGCACAACCGACGGCACCGGCCAGTCCCCGTCCCCTTCCCCGTCCCCTCCCCGGTGGGGGAGCCCACGTCGGTCCTCGTGGGTGGGAAGGACGGTGAAACGCGGGGGTGTCAGTGTCACCCTTGGGGACAGTCCCACGCGTCCCAGGCCCTCCCCGCGCCCCCGGCCCCACGCCATAGAGCTCTGCTCCTGCAGGCAGAGACCCGGGGCGGGAGCAGCCCCCGCACGGTGCCCGCTGCCCCCCCAAGCCCCCAGCCCCATCCTGGCACCGCGGCCCCTCCTGCCCCTGCAGCCCCCGGCCCCCTCCCGGAGCCGCCAGCCCAAGCACAAGGCATCGGGTCCGAGGGAGGTCCTGACCCAGCACAATCCTGGTGAGCTCCGGCGGGAGACCCCGGCCCCGTGGCCGGACGGGCCCCCCCACGCCCCCCGCTGCCCCCTTCCCGTGCAGGATGAGCCCCGCAGCCCGGCTGGGCCACGATGCCGCGGTGATGGGCACTGCTGCTCCCTGCCGCAGCGCCCCGCCGGCGGTCAGCGTCCCCTCGCTCCCGCAGAGTCCCTGCTGGGGGTGGCCTGGCCCCACACCCCGGGGACCCCCCCCCCCAGCCCCCCCCCCCCCCCCAGCTCTGGTGCAGCCCTGCTTGTTCCCCCGTGGCCGGAGCGGGGCCCCTGCGCTGTCACCAGCCCCTCGTCCCAGCGGGGTTTGTCCCCTCGCTCCGGCCCCGCTCACCCTCCGCCGGGGCCCTGGGGCTGTCCCCAAGGGGGGTGTCCCCAAGGGGGGTATCCCCAGGGGGGTGTCCCCGGGCAGGCTGGGCCCCCGCGCTGCGCCCAGCTCCCCCCACCCCCGGCTTTTTACAACACGCCCCGAGCGCCCAGGGGACAAGGTGACATTACGATGTAGCCTTTATTCTAGAAATAGTCTTCCTTCAATAAAGAGATGAGAAACGCTCCCGCCTCCCCGCGGAGCAGCCCCCGCCCGGGGGTTGCCACCAGGTTGGGGGGGGGGGGGGCAGGCTCAGCTGGGCCCGAAGGGGGCAACGGGAGGGCTGGGGGTGCACGCGTGTGCATGCGTGTGCGGGTGCGTGCACGTGGCGCGTCGTGCAAGCACGCACACGCGTGGACGAGCGTCCGTGCCGATGCACGTGCGCGCACCCTGTGCCCACGCGTGCACGGACCGTGGGCACGTGCCATCCCCCTGTGCCCACGCGTGTGCCCGTGGGCCCCGGCAGCCCCCCGTCACCGGTGGGTGCCCCCCGCCCCTCGCTGCCAGGGCGGGCTGCCGTCCCCGTGGGGAGGGGGTGGGAGCGCGGTGCGTGCGTCATCATGCCTGTTACCATGGAAACCATCTGCTCCCCGGGCGCGGGAGCCGCGTGGGCACGCGGGCGGGGGGGGGCGGCGGGGGGAGCGGGGCTGCCGCAGGCTTTGCAAGGGCCTTGGCAAGGGCACGGCTCCGTGGGGCCACAGTGGCTCCATGGGGATGGGCATGGCTCCGTGGTGCTGGGCATGGCTCCGTGGGGATGGTCATGGCTCTGTGGGGACATCACAGCTTTGTGGGGATGGTCACAGCTCCATGGGGACAATCACGGCTCCATGGGGACAGCCACGGCTCCGTGGGGACATCACGGCTCTGCGTGGATGGCCGTGGCTCTGTGGGGATGGCCACAGGTCCCTGGGGACAGTCACGGCTCCGTGGGATGGTCACGGCTCCGATGGGATAGTCACAGGTCCCTGGGGACGCTCAGAGCTCCGTGGGGACAGTGCCAGCTCTGCAGGGATGTCACGGCTCGCTGGCACCGGCCGTGGGAACTGCTCCGGTCCCCGTGTCCCTCCCGTGGGCTGGGGGCAGCTGGGACCTTTGGTGGGCGCCAGGGTGGGAGAGCGGGGTGGGCACACACGGGCATGGGGACACTTGGTGCTGGTCCCCACCCGCTGGGACCCCCTAGGGCCCCCCTGGGGCTGCAGAGGCCCAGGCAAAGCTGGGGGATTCACAGGTATTTTGGGTGGGGGGGAGACCCCCCCGGGCACTGTCACACCAAAACTCAGGGCTCCCACACCGAGACCACCCCCAGCCTTTACAGCGGCTCTGCAACGCCTTCAGCTTGGGGACAGAAAATCTCTGCCCCCCATTCCCTGGTGTCCTGTCCCCCATCTCTGTCCCCCCCTTCTGTCCCCCCCAGCCAGCGCAGATGGGGCCCCGTGCCCGCCGAGCCACCACGGAGCAGGAGGGGCTCTTTGGGGGGCCGGGGTCCTGCTGCAGCCCGGGTGCCCCTCGGGACGCTCCCAGGGATGCTCTTGCTCTCCGAGAAGGTCGCTTGCTCCCCGGAGGGTCTGGGTGGCTCCGGCCACTGCAGGCCCCCGTGCCCAAACCTGGCACCCAGCAGCTGTCCGACCACCCGGGCTGGGGGCACCCTGAACCCCCCAAAACCCTCAGCCGGGAGGCCTGGCCGGGCAGCAGTGCATGTTCGAGCCGGACGATCTTCGCAGACCCGGGCGTTGGTGAGCGCGTGGCGGGACGAGCCACGGGGCAGCCCCTTCCCCTCGCTCCCCCAGCCCATGAGGAGCCGTCGCTGCAGCCTGCGGCCGTAAAAATGCTTAAAAGCACAAATCCAGCGTTTGGGACCCAAAGCAGCTCCTGGCACCCTGCATCACGCTGGGACCTGGTGGCTGTGTGGGACATCGTCCCTTGTGTGTTCCCCCCCCGGGGCGGGTGGCGGGGGGAGGCTCCCGGCAGCACTCGTGGCCCTCGCACCCCTTGAGGTGTCAGCCTGAAGCCGGGGGGTTCCCCAGTCCCCCCGTCCCCCAACGTGCGCCGGGTGCAGCTCCATCTGCGGCCAAAGCGGCTTAATAACACCGGGGCGAGGGCATATGGGAGCAAACGGGATTAGGGGAGAAATCAGCCTTCTTCCCACTAACAGGATTATTGGGTTTTCAGCCCAATCTCAGCACAGCCGCCGGCGAGGGCTGGCGGGCGCCCAGCAGCGTGGCCATGTCCCCCCCCAGGGCGGGGGGAGCCGGTGGGGACAGCCTGGACCCAGTGTTTCTCCCTCTCAGTTCATGCTGGGATTGGAGCTGCAAACTGGTGCATACTGGTGTGGCCCAGCCACATGCTGGCACAGCACTGGGATGTGCTGGAAGCGCTGCTGGAGAGCGATGGCTGCAGCATCCTCTGCCCCTCCTGACCTGGGGACACGGCTCTGTCCCCCCATGGTGACTCCCGTGGGGGACACCAGGCCCCCCCTCACCCCACCAGTGCCGCAGCCAGGAGCCAGGCACCACCGGGACCCGGCCGGCCGCGCTCGCCCCGCGCTGGTGGCAGCTGGGGGAATCAAAGCCTCGATTCACGGCCGTGCCGGGCCAAGCGAGCGTGATTTCCTGCTCCCCCGGCGCCACCAGCGTGACTCCCACCCGCTGCTGATTCATCCCCCTGGATTTTCCCCTCGCTGCATAGGGAGAGCGGCTGCGCTGGGGCTGCGGACCCTCGGCACGCAGGGCTGGGCAGGGCCCGTCCCCTCCCGGCGGACGCTGGAGCAGCCACGGGGCTGCTGCACCCAGGGCTGGAGCATGGGGGGGACCCAGGGGGGACAGGGAGGTGGGGGGGCTCTGCCCAGGGGCACGGGCCCATCCTCTTGCCCCCATCCCATGGGCTGTCGGGTGCTGCGGCCCCCAGGCTGGAAGGGCTCTGCCCAGGGGGCTCAGGGGGGTTGGGGTGCCCCAAGTCCTGCAGTGGGGTCATGGAGGGGGGTTCCAGGCGGGCCGGAGGCTCTGCCCCCCCCGGGCTGGAAAGGGAAGGGGAGGTTTAAAGAAATGGGTGACTCAGAGCAAGATTCAGCAGGAGGGGCGCGGCAGCAGCGTCCTGCGGCCCTTCCGCTCCCCGGCTGGATGGGACCAGGGGTCACGCAGCCCTCGGGGGGCCCGGGCAGGCGCGGGAGGCGGTGGCAGGAGGGGACCCTGGGTGCCCTGCACGGGTGGCCGTGCTGCGTGGCAGGGGGAACGCCACGGCCGGGGGTGCCCGCGAAGCATGGCCCCCGCTGTGCCTCCCGCCCCGGGGCTGGGCAGGGCTGCGGGGGCGGCGGCAGCGCAACCCCCGGTGTTTTGGGGGTGCCCCGGGATCTTGTGAGGGCCCTCGGGGGGGGAGGGAGCAGATTGGGGGGCCCGGGGGGGGTGAGGGGGCTCCAGGGGGTCGGGGGGTGCGGTCCCGGGCGTCCGGTCCCGCTGCCCCGGGGCTGCGGCGGGTCCCGGTGCCTCGCGCCCCGGGCGCCACGTGCCGCCGCAGCGCGCCCCCTCCCCGCGGCGCCCCACTCATTAATATTAATAGTATATTTACATGACCCCACCCATTTCCCCGCCCCTTACGCCGATTGGCTGTCACCCCCGCCGCTCCGCGGCAGACCCCGCCCCTTCACCGCCCTCCCTCCGCGCCGCCGTCGCAACCGAACATGGCGGCCGCCCCCAGCCCCGCCCCCCCGCCGGGCCGCCCCCCGCGCGCCCCGCAGCGCCAGCGCCCATTGGCGGGCGGCGCTGCCAGTCGGGCGGTGGGGCGGGGCTAGCGCTGCCCGCGCCCGGCCGGGGCTGGGCAGCAGGGTGCGTTGCGCGGCGGCGCTGGTGTCTGAGGCGGCGGCTCCGCTCCTCCGCCCCTCGGTGCCCCGGCCCCGCCGAGACCGGTGAGGAGCCGCCCGCGCCGCGGGGACTGGGGCGGGGGGCGCTGCCGGCGAGCGGGAGGGGGCGAGCGGCTCAGGCCGCGGCCTGGCGGAGCCCCCAGCCCAGCCCAGCTCGGCCCGGCCCGGCCCGGCCCTGCCCAGGGCCCCTCGCGGCCCGCTGCGGCCCGGGTGGCGGGGCTGGTCGGGGAGCGCCTGGGGCAGCTCGGAGGGGTCTTGAGGGGGACACGGGAGGGGCGGTGGGGTCGAGGAGGACGATGGGGAGGGGGGTGAGGGCCCTGAGGGGCCGGGGGGTGGGGGCTGCAGGTGAAGGGGTTGAGGGTGAGGGGGCCCCAGGGCCGAGGAGGGGCTGGGGCCGGAGGGGCCGGGGTGAAGGGGGCGTGGGGGCCCTGAGGGCTGGCGGTGAGGGGCGCCTGGGCAGCGGAGGGGGGTGCTGGGGGCCGGGGAGGGCTCTGGCACCGGAGGCGGGAGGGGTTGAGGGGCCCTGAGTGTGCTGGGAGTCCCGGGGGGTGCGCGGGGTGAGTTGGGGCGGGAGTGACGGGGTTCGGAGGGTGTTGGGGCCCGGGGCTGGGAGAAGGGGAACCCCGGGGCAGGTCAGAGCAGGGCGGAGGGGTGGGCTGGGGTGGGGGGTAAGGGGCTCCTTGGTGGGCAAGGAGGGCGCTGGGGTGCTGGAGCTTGTGGCAGAGGGGCGAAGGATGGGGCCGGGCCGCTGGGGGGGTATCGGGTGGGGATCCTGGGGTGCTGCTGGGCCGGGGGGTATCCGTTCTGCAGGAGGATCAGCGTGAGGAGGCGATCTGGGGGTGTGTTTGGGGGTGGACGTGCTCTGCTGTGGTGGGTGCCCCCGGGGTCTTTGGGTGAGCTCCAGCGGGAGGGTGCTGGGTGCAAGGGGCTGCTGTGACGGAGGAGGGGGGCGACGGGGCGCACGGCTGGAGCTGGGATGGCAAGGGGCGTCGCAGGCTTTTGGGTGGATGAGACGAGAGGGGGCAATCGTAATCGATGAGAAACGCAGTTCAGTGCCAGCTCACTTTGGAAGTTGGGTGACTTAACAGGGAACCCTCTTTTAGGGTATAAAGGGAGGTTGGGAAGCTTGTCAGAAGGTCTGATATCCCATAATCTACTTGTTTTTCCTGTGCGTGAATTAACAGTGGGTTGGTATAGAGAGGTTGTGGCGAGGAGGGGAAAATTGCTGGAGGAGCTGATGGTGAAGGGTAGTAATGGTAGCCTGCCTGTTCCGGGCAGTACTTTGGAGGCATCGGTGAATGGTAGTGCATGGGTTATGTAAAGGGGGGGTAGCTGCAGGATCTGGATTTTCTGTATTACTGAGGTAGAGCGGAGTAGAGGAGATAAGTGGGTGCCACAGACAAAGAGAGAAATCTGTCTCCTCCTTCTCCTCATTTCCAAGCAGAAGTGTGTGGAGTGAAAAGCCTGGATACTGGCGGGTGTCCTTTAGGAGGTTAAGGAAGGGAAGTGCATGTGTGTGCAGGTAAGCAGGGACTGGAAGGTGTCACGGTGCCTGGTTTGGGAGCTGGAGCTGGGTACCTGATCTCCCCTGCAGCTCGTTTTCTTCAACAGTGCTGGAGCAGGTGAATGGGATTTACCTCTGTACTGGGCCATCGCCGGCAATGGAAGCCAGATGGACTCTGACAGAGCTGCATTCCACTCTAAGATGCATTCTCTGTTACTGCTTGTGAATGAGGCAAGAAGTTATTGTGGCTTTGAAGGTGTTGAATTATCTTTAATGGTTTGGGGTTTTTTTGGGGGGAAAACTGACAACCTTCAGGTTTGTTTATAGCTGTGGGCTTCTTGTAAAACTGACCCGGACAAGTACAACTGCGGTGATTACAACCAGGAGAAAAGCTGACTTGTGGTAGACCACAGAAGTGGGTAACTTGATATTTAGTCTGAGTCTGTAAGTAAACTTGAGGCCTTTTAGGTAATTGCTTGGTTTTCTTAACATACTGCTTTTCAGAGCCTACTTGCCTCTTGGGCACGTAGTACTGCAGTCACACCTTCGTCCCTTGGAGGTTTTGTGTGTCTTTAGCTTTCTGCTGTGTGGGACGTCCCGTTGTGCGTGCAGGCAGATGAGCTGATCGCTGCTGGTTTGGGTTCCAGGTCATCTGCGTGAGCATAAAGCAAATGCATGGGAGCTCTGTGGGTACGTAGCACCCTTTATCATATTCTGGTGGTAGCCAGTATGGAGGAAAATCACCAAAAAAGCTGGATCAATATGTTTAAATAGAGCTTATTGTCTGAGAGGTTTTCTTCTGCCATCTGTAGCTGTGAAACAAATGGAAATAGCGCTTTTGTGTGGCTGGAGTATTGTTGTGGATTTAATGATTTACACAGGAGGCACATTTCAACGCACCTACCGGTTTTTCTTCTGTATCCATCTTATCCCTGGATATAGTGTTTAACTGGTATTATTTAAGATAATTAATGCTTTTTGACATCAAGAGTTATCTTAGGAAGGCGTTATCCCCCTTTGAAGGTAGAGGAATGGAGGCACACTGGGAGACCGACTTCTCTTGGTTCAAACAGGCAAGAAAAATAATTCAGTGGCCAGGAGAGGAGCGTGTGACTCGGGAGACGTAGGTTTGTCCTCTGCTCATCGCACTTCCCCTGTGGCCGGCCCAACTTCTGCCTTCCTGCCTTATTTCCTTATCTGCGAAATGGAGATAACTGCTCTGCCCTACCTCCTGTGCTGGGAGGTTGTTGTGCCCTGCAGCTCGTTAGCGTAACGAGGCAAGTGCCTGGCTCCTGGACCTGTGGTTCCAGAGGAACTGGACGCTCTGGCCTTTGGAAAACACTGATCTTTATTGCTGGTAATCGCCGTTCTCTGCTTCCTCGTGTGCAAGTGAGGCAGTCGAAGTTGTCGCTGCCAGTGACGGGGAATCGTGGCTCTCCCTGCCAGACGTCGTCCCGTTAGCGCAGCAGTTAGCCTGCAGAGCCGTGGGGCTGGCCGAGTGCCAGCCCCTAACTAATTGCCCTCAGACTGCTCTGTTTTGTGTAGGGCTTGAAATAGCCGCTTGTCCACTCGCCAGCGGCTGGGGGAAGTTTTCTTTGACATCTTCGCAAGGAGGTGGTGAACGACAGAACGTGAGCTATCACTTAAAAAAGCACCTTCCTACCCTTTCGGCTGGGAAGATTGGCTCGGGTTGGAAGGATCGGATAGTTTGGTTGTCTTGGGTTTGTAGGACCCCAGTGCTCTCTGAACTTGCAGGAGTTTCCAAACCTGGTAGGTAGCAGTGGAGCTCGCGGGAGGGGTGGCAATCCTGCTGTGCTGTAGGAAGGCCGTGGGTGGATGACCCAAAAATGATGGCTGCATAAAAAGCAGGGTAGAGGTTTGTAATTGGGGATTCTTGCAAGGGGGAAAGTGCTTTATAAAATACCGTATCCCTGTCAGCATAAGAGTGGGTATGGTTTGAGGTAAGGTACCCGCTGCGGCGCTGGCCTGCTCGGGTGGCTGGTAGATCCGGTGTTGGTTTCCCCATCTTTACGAGAAGTAAAAGGAATTGAGATGTAGAGGTCTAATAGTGGAACTTTGAGGTGGAAAGCTCTCTATAATTGCTCAAATATCACTCAAATTATTTAATTGGTTTAGCCACGGACTGGAAATCTTTCAGTGGGATCCTGCGCGTATATAGCGAGTTTCCGAATTTCCCCGTTGTAGCATCTCTGACTTCTTTGGACAGTGTGTGTGTCAGTTAGTTCCTCTTGCCTGCTGCCAGATAATGTGATACATTATCTTTCTTTTACGGATTTCCTAGCTTGATGTGCAGAATGCCAGAAGAAATTAAATTGGGAACAAAACTAAAAGAAAACGTAAATCCCATTCCCTCCTGCTGTGTGGTCTGACCATTGTCACAATACGGACAAACCAGCAAAGCTGGAGCACGCTTTTTTTAAAAAGAAAACAAAATTGTCTTAGATTTACCAGCTTAGTTTGTATGTAAAAATAAATTGCTGGAACTTGGAGAACTGGAAGAGCCAGACCCTGCTTTTGGGTACCAGCTGGAAGCATCTGGCTTTGGTGGCCTCGTGTGTGTGTAAGCGACGGGCAGTTTGCTTCAGACGACTGCTCCATCCCTCGGCGTTAGCTCCGGCCACGCAGATTTTACTGCTGTCACGTAGAAGAGTCCCCTGTTATCATCTGCTCACTTCTGCTTCGTTCTGCTGAAAGGCCCTTTATAGAAATACCAGCACAAATAGGCCATTGTGCCACACAACCATGTTTTCATTTTAAATACTGTTTGTGAAAGTGAAAGTTGCTCACGACAGTCTCAAGTTTCTCCTATGTAAATTTTCTCTCTGGCGAACTCGTTGGATAAACGCTTTAAAATGTTCTTTGCATTGCACGGTGGTGCTGACTGCACTCGTCCTTCCTGCTGCTATTCCTCCAAAATACCTGAAAAGCCAGGAGCTGATTTAAAAACCAACCAAAAGTGCTTGTGACAACAAATCTGTCTGAGAGGGCTGAATATAGCGCGCCGCAGTTAAATCTTGATGCTGGTGGTGTTCAGCACAAGCGGCTCTGGTGCGAGAGGAGCAGTTCTTTGGCTGAAGTATGTTTAATCTTTGTTTTAAGGGGCGTAGGAGCTGGATTTTTCCTGGGAACGAGTGATGAATTCAGCTGATATTTCAAACTCGAACATGCCTGAAATCCCCAGTAGTTTTGGATCAGGTTTTTGTTAAATGGGTGGGTAGGGATTGGCTGTGACGTTAAAGAAAAAAAAAAAAAGGAGGAAATTCAGGCACACTGTTAATGCTGAGACACAAAACAGGAAATTTAGTTAAGGATTATGCTTTTTTGTAATTTATTGTATGTTTTT